>JAVSBS010003009.1:5892-34307 GCA_033124195.1 Coracias cyanogaster
AAAAACCATGCGCCCCCCCCCCCCCCTCCAGTTTTTGTATTGTTTCTTTTTAAAATCATATTTGCTTTAGCTGGTAAATATGAATTACTAATGTAATTCTCAGAAAAAATAAACAAAAAACAAGTAATGGAAAGATTAAAACAACAACAAAAAATTCACATTTGGCAACATGTTTTCCCACATCCTTCTTTTTATAGCTTCAGAGAGTTTTAGGCCAAAAAAGGTAAATAGATAATTTAAAACTGCTTGTATTTATACATTCTTTGATTTTATGTTCCTCTCAGTGAAGTCTCTACTGAAGTCACTTAACTTGAACGTGACTACAACAATCTGGTGTTTAAAAAAAAGAGTCCTGCAAAAAAACCCCACCCAGTCCACTCTGATTTAAAGCACGCTATTGTGAAAAAGAAGAATGCTGAAGAGGACAAGTAACAGAGGAGGGCAAATAATATGGAAAAAAAAAAAAAGACTAAAATAAACTGTATCTGAACAACAAACTGAAAAGGACTGTGAATGAAAAGATCTCAGAGGAAGTAACTCCCTTGTGGTGAGAGTCCACTCATAATCTTACACCGGTGCAGAAACAGCATTAAATTTTGTGGACCTCCTCTAATTTACACAATGCCAAATGTTACCAGACCCAGTTCTACTGAATGCAAGATGAGAAAAATGTTGTAGAAAGATTCACTGTCCTGGACAACAAGGTGGCCTACAGTTTCAGAAGACATTGTTCCCTCCTTGTTGAGTTCATTCGCCAGTGCTTTGAGCTATATATAGATAAATACACTGTCATTGTAACATCTACTGCCACATCCAAATGATCACAAGCTGGACTGAAGTATAGCTTTGCATTTTTGCTAGGGATTCTCTTTTTTTCCTGGCGGAACAAAAACCAGTTGCCATTACATATCTTTAACTGATTTATGTTACGGATCTTATTGATACAGCAACAAACGACGACAGTAAATGGTGCAACAGGGAAGGAATGGAAAAGAAGAGACAAAAAATCTAATGACATTTCTGATGTCCAGCCCTTCACACAACAATACAGAGGGAGATGCTGTAGAGACGTATCAAGGCAGACAGCTATTTCTCTTCCCTTGGCTGCAACTGAGAAAATGGAAAGTGTTTTAGGAATGTCCTGTAATCGCATTGCTGAGTTCCTAGCAGGGAATGTACAGCAGTAGCAACTCCTGCAGCACAGAAGGCTAGAAAATAAAAACCTGCTCCAGTAAGTGAATCAGCAGAAGCCTCTGGGCTGTGTATGTGATTGCTCCTCTCCTGTCAAGAACTGTTTTTTGGTTTTTAGAGGTTTTCAGTTGTCACACAACAAGGCATCATCAGTATGAATTTGGACAGGACATAGGAAAATACATCCATATTCATAAAGCCTAAATTCAACCTACCTGCCTACGACTGATGACCTAGCAAACTAGACCGAACTCGTCAGAGTTTCCTAGCCAAGAAGAAATACTAGCATGGGGAATTTCTGCTGTGTGAATCTGGCTCTGGGAAAAGCAAATTTTCTGATAGCAAACAGAGCTATCATTACATTTGATCTTAAGCAATGATTCCATTTTAGTCAAACTCTGTGTATAGCTCAAGAAAATAAGCGAGTAATCAAATTGTCAAAGTGCATTATATAAGCTCGCAAGGTAAAGATATTACTTCCGGAAGACAGTAAACTTGCTCATCTGATATGAATATTCACCTTTCTTGTGGTAAGATCTTGAGAACCTGACTGCGCCATTAAATATTGTAAATTTTTGTCAACAGCTAACCCTACCAGATCTGGCCAAAGTTTTCTGATTGCCATGAAGACCAGGCCCACTGGGGAATTAAAAAAAAAAAAAATAAAGGAAAAGAAAAAATCACTACTGAAAAGTAGAGTTTTATTCTTGGATCTGTCCTGAGCCTTTCTTCTGAGAGGAGAGAAAGGGAACAAAGATGCATTCAGCCTTATTTTGTAAACAATCATTCATCATATAGCGGAACAAATAATACTTTATCCCTTTCACTTCAGGCCTTATAGTTGTACAGCCTGAAACTTGCTGCCACAGCAAGAGAACTGTGAAAGTCTCAGTTCAGCAGGTGAGAGTGTAGCCCAGGTGCTGATTCTATCCTTCCAGCGTCTATCTCCATGTATCCAATAACTGTAGCTTGTTCTTTCCTATCCTGCCTGGTATCAAGCATGCATTTCCTATCACTGAGATCTTTGAGCTGGCAACATGGTATGTTATAAACATGACAGATTCAGCAACAGTAAACACAATCTATCCATTCCACTGGAATAACTAATACCTATTAATCTGTCCTCTCATTAGTTCCTTATTGTTTTTCTTTGTAACTCTGAAACCTTTCACTAATTACTTATTAGTTAATGCTTTTCTCCTTAAAGAACTTACCTGATGTTCCCATTAGTCTTCATGCTATTTTTGCTATGGAAAGCTGTTTGGAAAGAATTAATGGGTCTGTATAACTTATATTTATACACTCTTCTCTGCCCCAATGAAATAGAAAAAATAAATTCCCAGATAATCTTCCTGGAATTAACCCTTATTTGAATGTAATTTCTCAAATGTCAGAAGACATACTTTCATGTCCCGATGTAAGAACCAAATTCCCACATGCAAAGGGAGTATCTGAAATAACAAGCTGTCAAATTCCATTAAAAATACCATTTTCTTCAGAGGAAAAAAACCTATACTTGAGTTAGTTAAAATGATCTCAAATACCATGATGCCAAAATGAATGGCTTTCCATTTGCCTGGGAAAGCTATACAAGAATGTTGGATACAGAACTCCCATGGAATTGCGATACAACAGCCCTTGGGAAATGGTAGAGAGAAAAGCCTCTGCACGCCTATTGCAAAGGTACTGTAATAGTTAATGCAATCCACAACCATGAGTATTTCAGCATGCAGATGGCAGTTTCAAGCATTAAGATCATTAGAGCTCACAGCTCCTTTTCATTCCGAGGTAAAACAGCCTCTGATTTCAAATCTCTAGACCAATTTTACTGAGGAACCCGTTGTTTTGAAATCTGTCTAGAACCTGGTGTCACATCTCTCTCAGCTAATCACTGGCACTGTAACAGCAGTTAGCAAAGCTTGCAGGTGTCAACAATACAACTGTCTGAAGTGGTAATCCTCTGCATGTCCATGTGTTTACCATCCATCTCAACCATCTCGTGGTCTGCATGAATTGTTAATCAAGTTGAATTGAATACTGGCACTCAAATGGCATAGATCCTGCAGCTGGATAACAGCCTAGGAGCCAGCCAGAAGCTAAAGTTTCATTAGAAGCTATTTTAACATTCGTTTGTCAACAGGGACAAAAAGCTTAGCAAACAACTGGACTTTTACTAGAGCCCTCTGCCAGAGCGACTCTTGCAGGTTTACAGCTGAAGTTAAGATTTTTACAAAGAATCAACTGCACACCTTTTCAGTGCAGCCAACAGCGAGCTTAACCAGAGGCAAAATTCCCCAGTGGCCCTTTTGCAAAAGTTTTACTTTTTGATTACAATTTCACTTCCGCTGTTTGAGAAAGGATGCTGATTTCTAATAGAGACTGCATGACTTTGTTCTGCTTCCGACACCAGCATATCAAACACAAATCCTGATAGAAGTTGAAGGCTGCTCACAGCTTTTCTTCTTTACCACACAACTCTAGAGAAAAGGCTTCAAAAATACAACTGCTGATTCTACTCGTGCAATTCAGACATTCTGGACTCATTTGTCCAAGCTAAAGATATGAGTGGAACTGGGAGTCTTCATGCCACCAACTACTCCTTTTAAAGACCTTGTTGAAAACTGACAACTACTGTAGTCTAAGCTGTGTAAAACAGAGGCAGTCCTTGGGTCCCTGGCAAGTTGCTAGTTCAACTTTTGTATAGGTGAACCTTTCTGTTTTTCCTATTGCCCCTGACAGCCTGAATGGTTTTCAAGGCAAGATCTGGTCAGTGTTCACATCTGCTCCCGCTTTTATTAATATAATCGGTAACATTCAGCAGCTATGTAACGTGCACAATTGTGGCAAGTAAACACTAAGGAAAAAGGGGCACATTTTAAAG
Source organism: Coracias cyanogaster (assembly GCA_033124195.1). Classification (NCBI taxonomy): domain Eukaryota; kingdom Metazoa; phylum Chordata; class Aves; order Coraciiformes; family Coraciidae; genus Coracias; species Coracias cyanogaster. The sequence continues at coordinate 9,965 of JAVSBS010003009.1, forward strand.
CATTTTACTAATATATTTGAATTTGAGTGCATATGCAGGTAAGTTGTACTTTAAGATCTGTTGGTTTGATGAAATAAATCCTATGTCAGAAGCTGGGGTTCATGCTGAGCAGCTAAACCTAAACTTGCATTAGAAAAGCAATCCACAATGCTTTTGTCAGGGCTGTTGCACAAAACAGAATTGTTTCACATGTTATATTTCTTGCAAAAGCAGAGCATTAATTTCATTCTGTTGTTCCTCACAACCACTCCAATCAGAAAAGAGCACTGTACACATCATGTGTGAGCCCTTCTTGATGCATTAAGTACTTTCCAAATTACTTTGCTGTAAAGCAAGATATAAGTGCTTGTTTCTACAATGCTCCAGGGTATAAATGCATTCATTTCCTGTACTTAAGGCAATAATATACTGGTGTTATTATTTATTTTTTCCCTTCCCACAGCATCACTTATTGCCAGGTTCACTTTGCAAATCCTTTGGGTATGTATGAATTGTATAATGAGCACCTTCTAAAAATCTCCAAGCAAGTGTTAACCAAGTTAGTGTCGGCACTGAAAGAAGCTTAGCTGTTAGTACACAAAGGTATATAGGCTAATTAGCACTTACAGCACTGCCAAGATCAAACTCTGCTTAGTATCTCTGTATGGTATTATGCTGCTTAATGTAGAATCAGCAGGTTGCTTGGCGCTAAAGCTGGGACTGCTAATACTGCTACTCTGCAGAGCAGGCCTGATTGTTGTTTTGTCTAATTAAACAGGGTATCTGCAGCACCTCCTCTGTTCTGCAAAATACCACCTCAGGATGGATGTATAAGAAAAATACCTAGTTCTAGCTGCTGAGTGCTCTACAAACATAGAAGATAATATAATTTACTCCTGCACCATATATTAAAAATAGAAATAATAAAAGATAACCTGATCAAAAATGTTATGTACGGGATATTTCATTTTAGTGAAAAGAGTATTTTAAAACAAAATCAACGAGATCCTTCTGCCTCCAATCTAAGGTGACCTAATTCTCATTATTAGTGTAGGAGCTTGGTGTTGAGAAGAAGTTCTTTGTGTATCTTTTTATTCTTTTTGAACTTTGCATGACTTTAAATTTCACTGCTTCCTGCACATAGTTTATTTTGCTTAACAACTGGTTTTCAAACCATGGAGACCTTAAGCTCTCAAGAATTCTGACAAAATGATTAGGAGAGAATGTTGGTTTTGGGTGGGTTTTTTTCCTCACTAAATGTGTAATTTGTTCAATAAATGACAATGCTAAGCTTCATAAGAGCTTTGAATCTTGTTGTTTAAATTTAAATGTGATAAACTATGGACCAATGTAACTGTTTTGATTAATTTAATTCTAAAAATATTACATAATTTTCTTAATTGAATGAGAAGTTTTATAAAAGGTCATGTCACATTGCAGAAAGAAGGAAAGAACCCTATTCTAAGTCAGAGCTTGTCACTGATTCCCGGTTGGTGCCTTTGTCTTTACCTGCTTTGTGCCTCTGGTTCTGAGCCTGTATACCATGAAAAAGTTTGAAACTGGGTAAAAAAATTGCTATTCCTGAAGCACTGAGAACTGTACACAAACAGTATACTGTCATCTTTCACTGCACTTCTTGTTATCAGGGGTATAGCCTAATTATTTCTAGCAATCTATACAGCACATCTTAGCATCAGTATCACAGTAAGAGAAAGAAAATTTTAATTAAAAATTCAAAACATCAACATGAAGTATCATTAAAATCACGGGAACTAGAAACCATATGGAATCACCCCAGTTCCTTTAACAGAGTCTTGTCTTCAAGATAATACATCTAGTGACAAGAGGCTTAGACTAACAAGGCATTAGACTACCAGGTCAGACTCTGGCCAGCTTTGCCACAGACTATATAAGCAATCTCTGACAAAGCAAACATACTCACTCTGGGTCTCAGTAAAATAGGGATTACAGTAACCCCTTACTGCTCTTCCTCTTTTATGATTCAAACATGAGCATTCATCCCTCAGTGCATTTGTTTTCTCAGATCTTAGGGCAACAGAACCCTGTTTTGCACCACAGACAGCGTAACAGTAATAAGTAATACTGTAAGTTCACAGGCATTGTACAAAGCAAAACTCAGACCCAGAATAGTGGATTCTTTGTCACTTCATGGCACGTTTTTTGTTTGAATTTAGGAAAAAAAAAAATCTCAGGGTTTATGTTACTCAGTATTGGAATTCAGCATAGAACCTATGCTGCTTATTTTTAGAGCAAAACCACATGTGCAAGATAAAAAGAAAAACTAACAAGTCACTGAATGATCTTCCCTGCCAGCTGAGAGTTTTACAGCTCAAAAAAATCTTGAATGAACCCTCCATTTGGGAGTTCTCAATTTTTAAGTCAGAAAATTTCCTTATTTTCTTTTTCTTAATCTCTAAATTAAGAAGATATTTTCCTAACATTCTACATATTCTTTCTCTTCCTCTTCTCAGCTCCCTTATTATTTTAAATTAGGTCATGAAGTATTTGCCATGTAAAAGCTAAATTTTTCTTCCCAGATGCTAGCAGAAATTTGGCAGTAGAAACATGGCTGCAAGAGCATTGGGATGAGATCAATTTCTGCTGCTACTGTCTTCACAACAGGTCATTTAATCCAGAAGTAGCTGAAAGCCTATCTGTTGGATGACAGTTACAATGACCAGAAGACACTTTCGGGACATCATGAGGTGCTTAATTTATATTACATGTAGGCATAGAAAGCACTCGCTGAGGACAGAATATATAACCAAGATGTAGTTTTCCAGACGTTCCCAAAGAAACTCTCAACTGCTATGGAAAGTCAATTGGCGTAACCAGTTAGGGGCTTTTGTAAATACCTAACTGAATGAGAGAGAAAAACAAGGAAGAACAAACCTACACCTACACTTTTATCTGTCCCTATCACAGGCTGTGGTAAAGTACAAAAACATAACAACACAAAATAGTTTTGCTGAAGACAGGAGAATGGGGACAAGGTAGGAGGCAGAGTGCTGCAGCTCCTGTTAGTTCCCTAAATACTCCCTCTGAAACCAGAACTATGTTAGAAATCTCTACCTTTAAAAACACAAAGTGTTCTTCCTACTTAAAAATGGCCAAATGGATTAAAGTCAAATGAAAGGAGGGGAGGGGAGGGGCTGGGCTAGGGGGTGTGTGGAAGAAATCAGTCCCGGACTGCATCTTTTAGTGCCAAGTTTCTGCCTGGAACAAATTTTTGTGGTCACATATTAATCCCCTAAAAACAGCACAGAAATGTTGACAGCTGTAATAAGTTATTCATACTGGTCATCTACTTCCGCAAAGTTGCTACAGTCTTGTATTTGATTACCCATACCTAATTATCATGCCAAAATTTTAACAATAAAAATATAAAATAAAATAAATCCCCACTCCATTCATTTTCAAGAAAAAGATCCAGTACCTGTAACATCAGCATGGGTGTTCTTTGGCCACATACGCCCAAGCTCTTCATCAGTACAAAGCAAAAATGCAGGACAGGGTGAAACCCTTTTGGGTTCAGGAACACTGGCAGCAAAGAGACATCTTGTTCCGCTGGGAGCCAGCTGCTTCCAGATGCTCCCAGTGGAAAAGAGGCCTCACTGCTCTGTATCTGCCTTTGAAAATCTGTAGGACCTAATTCAGCATCCTGCATTGACAGGTGTTGACTACATCTCCCATATGAACTAGCAAAAAATACTGCTGAAGATAACAGTTCAGCAGAATAAAGGACCCAAAGACACTGCAAGTTTTTTATTTGAAAAACCCAGTGTAGGTCATTTTAGCATGTAGCTGGTGGAGCCAGATCACATTTGATTATCAGCAGGGAGCTCTCCACAGTTGTTGACAGTTCCCTTGAGAACAGCTGATTCAGAGTTCTTTTTAGATGAGGTTTTGGTGTACCTCACTAGAACTGCTGTAGCGTATGCAACTTACCTACTATCCTGCCACTTAACTACACTGACCAGTAAAACAAAGTATTTTAGTTATCAAATGTGGCTTAAGGCTGGAAACAGCAAAATGAGCATACAGTGTTAAAGCTATCATGCAAGCAAGTTTAATAAAACAGTGTGGAGGGCCAGGAGTTTGTAATTCTTTATTATTGCCAAGTTTCAAAGCACACCCAAAGGAGCAGGGGACGCAGAGCTAGCAGGGAGGAACTGCATCAGTGTCCGTTAGTCATGGGGATACAAATTTCCAGATTTCAGGCTGAGCTGATATGAGAAAGCAGGAACAGCATGGGGTAGGGATACACCAAAGGCAGATTTTAACTGGAAACCATCTGGGATGTTAATGGATAGCTTGACCAAACCAAACTGAACAGCTTCCAGCAGAAACTCAGTAATGTTAAGTTAATTTTTTCCTGAACACAAGGTATAGATGATGCAGTGGGGATTAAAGATTCAGTATCATAGATATCATAACTCCTAATTGTAGAATACAATAGAATATACACTATTTTAACTTGTCTGTGTTAACACAGAGCAGTTTGGGTAAAACAAAACCAAACAAAAAATTAAGCATCACTCTCTTGGTGGAATTGCAACTGAACTTTTTATGGAGTAGTTTACCACACAATAGTGCAATGGAAATCTAAAAGGTCTGCAGGAATATATGCACATTACTACAATATGAAGAAACCAGTTGTTTCTTGCTGTTTTCCCTGGTTATTTTAATACCACCATTATTCTATAGCAACATGAAAGTTCCTTACTTTTTTTTTCCCCACTCTGCTGGAAATTTCAGAATCTGTATTTATTTTTTGTCCAGTTTGATTACTTCTTTTACTTTGAAATTTTTCTACAGAACAAAACATTCTGGGATGAGACTTCTGTTGATTAACAGGCTAATGATGACATATTTCAGTTTGACTGTAAAGAGAAAAATACTAAAACAGAATTTTAGAAAAGATATTTAAAAATGAGGGAGCGAATCATCAGAGAATATTGATTAAAAAAATATGAAGTTATTATGATTCATAATCCTAGATTCAGAATTATTAAAAGCCCTTAGACTCGGTTACTTCAACAATGACTACTTATTCACAGAAATCATAAAAAATTGTTAAAGATTTCCCAGTTAAAGATTCTATCCTGTACCTGGGTAGAAATGAGAAAAAGTGGACAGACTAACATCAGGCAAATTTTCAGAGAAAAATAATGCACTTTGGAAAAAATGTTCTGAATTTCACCTATTAATAATGGACTGTAACTGCTCATGGGGCCTAACTGTTGACAGTTTTGTCAAAATCTCTATTCCGTGGGCTGATGAGGTTAGAAAGGTTAACACTTAAGTGGAAAATAAAATAATTACCATATTAAAAGGCTATGTGAAAGTGAAAGGGGTATCTTCACCTGTATTAGTGGCTTCACTTCTGCTAAGCAAGGGGGCAAAAGCAAAGCTGAGGAGAGAAACTGGTGAGGGAACTACATCCAGGACAGGATAAACTTCTCTTTGAAAAAAAGTATGGGTGAAAAGAATCAAAGTGTTTATTTTAGAAAGGAAACTATCAACAATTAGGCTATATAAAAATAATAAATGCTGCAGAAAAAAAAAGTCAGGATTTTCTTTTTGTCTACTCTCATGTCAAAAGAAAAATGAGACATTCAATAAGAAACTGGAAGCCATAAGTTTTAAAATGAATGAAGAGAAAACTTGGATAAAACATAGTTAATCCATTGAACTTAACTGCTGGGGATAAAATTGAGGCTAATATTTCAGCAGACACAAATTAAGACCAGTTAGAAGATTGCCAGGAATCCAAACACTATGGGAATTCTGCATAGTACAGTTTTTTTAGCCCTCCATGCTGCCCCTTTTCCCCCTCCAAACAAACAAAGTCAAACCAAAGACTCAAACAGAATATAAGTTCCATGCTCCAGGGAGAAAAATCAATAATTGAAAATAAACCTAAAACACAGGCAGGTTACGTCATAATTGTATTTCACAGATTTGGGATGTTGTCTTTGAAACATCTGGCTCTGGCTATACAGACAGACTCCTGGATTACATTTCTCTGAGCTAGCACAGCAAATTTAGCTTTTGTCTTTATATTGTGTGTATTTTGCTTTTCTCTATCCCTATCTGTTAGAGACACAGTCAAAGCTTCCTATGTTCATGGAATGTCTGCAAAAACCACTAGTTTTTTGGGTGGGGAAAACTGCCCACAAGTGCTTAATGTTCAGAGGTTGTCTCAAAATTAATCCAATAATTATAAACAGGCTTCGGGAACAGAAATCTCTCCTCCTTCCCCCTCATATCAGTGTGCTTAATTTTAATGCATGCATTTTTTTAAAAGTAATTTGTGTTGGTTTTGGGCTTTTTTTTTAGCAAAAGAAAAATATAGGAACCTTCCCCCCCCCCAGTAGCAAGAACTTGGATTGTGTCAGCTTTGAACTTTGCAATTCTGTTTCATTTGTGTTTGGATCTCAGTTGGGCATCTTCTCCCACTGTGCGCACACATGCAAATAATCTTCAGCATTTTCTGTGGAGAAGGACAAAATAGCAAGCAAAAACCCAAACACCCTCCCACTCTGCCCAAAATACTAACTCTTTCACCAGTCCTTTGAAAAAGAACCACCATACTTCCTTGGGTCTCTCCCTTTCTTACACTCTCTGACCAGAGAAATGAGAATTGAGGGAAGTCTGGAATAGCATTTGCTAGAACAACACCCTCAGCAAAAAAAGAGGAGCACCAGTGCTGCAATGATTCCCACCCAGTGGATATCCCCACAAAACCAGACTGAGCTGGTTATTCACTGCAGCAAGCTCTAGCAAGGCAATGCTGCTAACTTTACTGTAGAAGTGAGGAGCTGAGGTGCAGGAAAGTGAAACCACTTACCTACTGCAGAAATTCTCCTGACAGAAGGGACGTATACTCGGGTCTCCTAAATATGAAACTCATGATCCAGTTGCTGGAACATCACTTCCTGAAAGTTATATTCACTCCCTATTTTGCTTTCATGACTTCCTTATTTAACTGAAGACTTCAGCCAGATACAAAAAAACGTCATGTAATATTGAAAAAATAACCATTCCTCTTTCCTTTGTACTTTTTCAGATGTAGTGGGAAAGAAAAAGAGAAGACTTTTGTCTTTGTAAGGACGATACAAAGCTCAGCACAGAACTGCTGTAGGAGAAATTCTGCTGGAACTGAGAGTCCAGTAGCCTCCTTGCCTTGTAATGGTTGATCACATAAATCACAACTAGGTGCTGCCCTGTTATAAAGACCCATAAAGAACAGTGCTACAAACTAAATTTAGAGGGACAAATATTCCCTCTCTCCTCTTTCTTAAAGAGATTTTCTCATCCAAAACAGAGCTAAGAGTCAGCACTTGCCATTTGGCAACTCATGGGCTATGCAATTTAATTCAGGAAGTGAAGTGAAACGGTAGGGGAATTTTAGGTAGGAAGAATATAGTTATTCAGGCTGGACTTCAGCTAGAAGACAGGAGTTATCAGCACTTGTAAAAAATAGCAGGTAGCTTATACTACAAGAGATACTGGATGCAACATGAAACAGAAGTCTCTTAGAGCCTGCAGTAATGACGTGCCAGGGAAGGAAGACATGGGAATTTCAGCTTTACATTTACTGCTGGCTCCATTTTCCAACCACTGCTATTACTATCTTGATTTCTATAAAACTGGAAAACTATTAAAAGTGGTGGAGCATAATCAACAAAGCACACAAAATCAGCAGCAATAGTAAAAACCCTGGAGCCAAAGCAGTCTAGTTCAATTGCTCAAAAACAAAAGAGGGCTTTAGCACATAAATCTTACACTGAGGGTAATTTGTGTAGGGACCTCCTGCAAGGATGGTCCCATAATCCCTTTAACAGTCTTGCAAAAAAGGTTGCAGAAGCCAAAAGTATCATTTTTCAGAAGCTAGAGTGAAAACAGCTTTGATTATAAAGGGTGGAGAAGCGAAAAAAAAAAAAGAAGAAATAAAATAAATTATCTGTTTTTCCAAGTACTGCTTTTTAAAAAAGTCAGTTTTCCTAACTCCAGACGTTGCTCCCTTAGCAGACTGCCTGTGGAACCATTCACTAACAGAGAGTATTTTGGAGCAGCTGGGAGTATGTGCATATATACGAAACTGGTGTTACTCCCTCCCTTTCCCACTTTGACTTGTCTTTGAGCTATTCTCAAGTGCCTTGGCCAACTTAATCAGTCCAGTCAGGCCAGGCTCATTTCTCTGGCACCAATGTTTAACAGCTCTGACCTGCACCTGCAGACAGGTATTTGGGGGTAGGTTTCATGTGGCTTAATTTTGAAATCATGAGAGAAAGGGAATTTTTTTTTTTTTTTTTTTTCAAAAAAGGAAGGCTAGCCTGTGGAAGTCACCCATCCATTCATCCATTTGAGATCTAAGTAGAATGCAGTGACTTGATCCCATACTTCACACTTTCACTCCTGCAATGCCAGAGCTAATGGGACAACTGACAGCAGTAAGGGTTGTGTTTTCTGCAATAACAAACTGCAGAGTAGCTAGCTTAGTTGGGGATGTGGAAAGAGTCAACAGTTATGGAGCAGTATTCTTGGACTACATCATCCCAGTAGATGCAATGCTGTTTTTTTAAAAAGGTATGAGCCCAATATACTAATTCTTCAACTGCACAAGATATCAATTTATGACATTAATTTTATTTCCCATTTATAATCTTGTGAAAGGAGAAGACAGAACACATCCTGAAGATCACAGATACTCTGCAACGGCCATGCTCTTTTACATGGAATATGCTCACATTCTGTGGTGATGGGCAGCAACATAGACCTCTAATAACTTAATTTTTATTAATGTCTTCCAGCCTTTGTTCTTACAAACGTTTTTTAGAATGCAGGTATTCTTTCAAATACTTGTGCTTTTGGAATGCCTAAGTAAAGAACAATAGAATTAAACCTTTAAACTGACAGGCCTTCACAATGGAAAGACAGATTAAAATAATGACAGATTCTTCTTCTGGAACAATCATCAAGGGTAAGAGAGAGAAACCCATAAAAGAAGCACTAAAGAAGATGGGCTAGGAAACCAACAACAGGATATACATGAGTTGATAAATTTTTGAGAGAATTAAATTAGATTATTCCCACAGAAAAACTGGCTAGTAAACAAAATTATTCATTATCAGAGTATCTCATGGTAAGTTCCTGTTGGAAGAAACTGGTTCTGTAACACAATTAGCAATGAAAGGACAAGAATGAGCCTCCCACTTGTGAACTAGATGGGTTCCACTGAATTTGTCTTCCCAACACAAAACTGTTTCCTTTTGATTGTTCTGGGGGTGATACTAAGTTTTCAACAAATATCATTTCTTGAAATATCAATGGGATTTTGTGCCAAATAGCTTTTAGTAGCTGATAGCTTGAGCAATACAAGATGCAAAATTATGAAGCCACAATATACCAAAGACCCAATTAGAACATTTCTCTTCATAAAATATTCAAGTGCAACATTCTCAAAGGGATTCAGAGATCTTTACGTCATACCATTACTGTCCTTAATCACAGAATTTAGTAGGCAGAATTAATTCAGAAGATTTATCATTATTCTTAAGGTACATAAGTATAGTGCAGAGCAAATACAATCAAAAGGTCTTTGCTTTGACACTGGCTGCAGTACTATCTGCCACTGGAGACATAACAGGTAAGCAAAGCAGAATGAAGGCAGACAAAGGAGACAACAGCTGAGAATTTTGCTAGTAATTTGAAAGTACTCAGAGACCTTCAGGCACAGAGATCTCTGTATAAAATAACAGGCTATTACATTCAAAGTAAAAGCTACAAAAATGTGTATATTTAAAATCCTGCTAAAATTGTTAGAAGGTTTTACCCCTAGTGTCTTTTGGATACAGACTGTGTGATACAGTGTTTTATCAAAACCAGTTTAGATCTTTGAAGTGGAAAAATTTGCATTGTCCTGAACCACACCAGCTAATAAACTGTGTTTCTTACCACAGCCAATACTTGGAGGAGCCACACTTCTTGTGGCTATATTGTATCACACTGTGTGGGTGCATCCTTTGCATCAGACAGGCTGAACATATGAAAGAGAGAACAGGAGGTTTTACACCCAGCTGACAGCACAAAGTGAACAATACCAGAGCTGCGACTCAGGGCTGTGGCCCAAGAGAATCTCCCGTTTCCACTGCATTTATTTCCCTCAAACCTACACTTTGGTATCACTTTTTAACACCAGTAAGTTGACTAAAGTGGCTTTTAAGTACACAGATGTGGTAGCTAGCTAATTAATGCAGACTTTGGGAAAGAGAGCAAATCATAAGGCAAGATACTGCTCCCCTAAATATCGTGATCCAGATAGCCACAAACAAAGTTTCATGTGAGCAAGAACAGCGAGAGGAAGACGTGGGACAAAATATTTGGGACAAAATGGTTAACTTCTCTCCCCATCTAAAGTTAAGATTGTAGAACATTTCAAAAAGCACAGCAAATGTACCAATTCTCTATGAATCAGATATCTTAAATCAAAGTGCTGTAAAACAGCATCCCCTGTAGGAATGTTACAGCTAGATAAGAAAGATATATCTTGCCTGACACTCTTTCTGTCTTAAGACTCTTCAGCAATCCCAGCACTTGATGCAGTGATCCTATGAATTTCCCATAGCAGGGAGGGGGAATGACAAACATTCTTTTCAAGTCTATCCCCAGCAGCGGACCCTCCTACAGACTGCTAAAAACAATCCCTTAATCCCCTTCACTCAGTGCTGCCCTAAAGGAACAGAGGATCAAAACATAACCTCCAGAATGACCTTAGCTTGCTCTGTAACCCCTCACCAAGGCTCAGAGATGTCAAACAGTTCCCTGCAAGCTCCTGCTGTTCTCTAAGGAACATGCTCTTTATTAGATAAACAAGAAAGCTCCTTTAGAAATAGGTAACACATTCATGAGGACTACTGGTCATCTTCCCTACATCTACATGCAAAGCAGTAGGCAAAAATTACATGTATACTATCAACTTACCCAGGCCACATTTTTTCAATGTTTACTGTCTAAATTTAATTCTCTAAATAATTTGTACAATTTCCCAACTTCCCCAAATGTAGCAGAAGACACTGAAACAATAACTGCATGAATCCAGAGTTGAAAAAATTAAAAATCTCAAGTTTGCTGCTGCAGCAGACTGCTTAAGTGTACTGTTCTCCATATTTAAGCCCTAGAGACATGGAATAAGACTTAGAACACAAGTGCAAGAGGACTCAAGACCATAGAAAGTGATGTAGATTTCCTCCTGTTCCTTCACGCATAGGGCCAGATAGTTTATAGTATGCCACGTTTCAGATACTTTCTAGGCATACAGAGCCTGTGACAAAGCTCTGGTAAATGAGCAATTCCTGTACAAAAACAAAATCCCATATCTGCACATGGAAGAACTCCTCAGTATTCAGACTCCATTCCAAAATGGCATTTGTAGGTGGCTAGAGGGACTCAGGGATGACAGTATTTGAGAGAGAGACAGAAAAGCAGAAGTTAATTCTGAAAAGAAGAGGAATGGAAATAACATCACTGAAAAAAACCTAATCTCAGGAGCATACAACTTTTCTATAGCTGATCAAGTTACTACAGAACCACACTTTAACATCAGTGGTTTTTAACCTGTACTTTCCAGACCTCTGGCAGTAGACAGGAGAAGAAAGTCTGCAAAATAATGAGAATAAAAAAACCCCACAAAACCAAAGAGGCATATGCACGTTGCAACACACTGGAGGGATGTACCAAACAAAATGGAAACCACTACAAATTACAGAACAGCAGCTCAAATTTAGCCTCATTTTTATCACAGTGACAAAGCATGAGGTGTGTGAGATGGTCTTTCTGGTGTTTTCCAGACAGCTTGGTGGTCCTTGGACAAACAGAAAAACTCACCATAGAGCACTGTTACATTCTCGGATTTGCCAGCACGCTGGCTAGGTCAAGCTGAGCATACCATGTCCTCTTAGAACACAGTGTATGTGATGCCACGGCACATAGCTTGCTTTGTCAGTTCAAGTGAGTGTAGAGACATGCTGTGACTGCTGCATCCCTGCAGAGGTGCCAGTCATCAACCTACCTGATGTCAGTCTTTACTGCATCCCTACACAGAAGAGATGAGAACTGCTGCCTGGATCTGCTGCCTCTGGCAAACAACAGACACGTTAGAGTATTCCTTTCCTCAGCGACAGTGTCTTGGTGTGACTAAGTAGATGAAAGTAAATTCGCCATGATGTAAACCAAAGCTCTGGAGCCAGAAGATCATGGGAGACTTGTATATTGTTCCTGGCTTACACATTCAGGAAATGTGGAGACACAGTGTGGAACTCAATTCCACACAGTCTGCAGAGTAAACTTTTAAGGGTTCTAAGGTAACTAAAGAAACTCATAGAAAAAGAAAAAATCCATTGCTACTAAACACAAAAGCACTGTCTTTGATTGAGATAATCCTTACACCACAGATTACTGGAAACCAGGTAAGTACCTAGGGAAAGATCTCTACAACTGTACCACATTCTTTCATCTCTTCCTAGGCACCTACTACTATGGAGAAGAACTTTGGCTCAAGGCTGGAAGAGTGTGGCCACTCTTCCACCATTATTACAGCAAATTGCAATTGCTGACCAGAAAAGCATTTATTGGTAAAGGACAACCCTGCTAGAGTCTAGGGAAAGCAGGGAATGTCAGTATCCTTTGAAAAGAGTTTCCTCTCCTGCTTCCACAAAGAGTAAGGATAAAAGCAAGCTGTTAGTGGATTTGCAGTCCTGCTGGGACATTTTTATATCTTCAATAAAACAAGTACAGAGCCTCTTCAGAATCTGGAGGGGGCTTTAAAAGCATAAAGAACCCACCTTGGAAATACAATATTTACATCACCTAGAGAAGATTATGTCATATGAAATCCAGAATATGAACTGGCAATGAAGAATGAAAGACCGAAGCAACTTGGCATCTAATCGTCTAGCATAAATGCGATATTCACAAAGTATCGAAGTGGGGAAAAAAACAAAAAAAACCCCAACACATAATTCTAAACAACAATAATCATCATCTCAAAATCTGCCCTGGTGAGTCACCATACTATTATTTATCCTGCCTGCATCTTTGCCCACTGTTCCAATAAACCTCTGAGGAACTACTGTTATACTCCCTAGTAGAGTCCTGTCCTGGGCCAGTCCCTGGGCATCACTCTTACCCAGATTAGAGGAGTAACCGAACACTCCATTTTGACATGATGGTGCTTTATAAACTATTGCCACAAATAACCAGTGATGATATAACACAGCATATGCATCACTAGATGCAAACTTCATCAGCAGATAAAAACCAAAATGCTGCAACAGCTCTATGAACATGATTAAATTCTACATTATTGCAGAAAAAAAGAAGATAAACCAGCCTTCCTGCTAATACTGGAAGAGAATGCTTAAGACTCCAGTTCTACCTATTAGGTTGAAGGAGAATAATTTTTCAACTGTTTCAGAAAATGGGATGAGATGGACAATTCTGATTTTAGTCTGTAAGGAACAATAATGTATAATACACTATTATGCTACAAATTGAATTAATGGATCAAAAAACCTGCAAGCTTTTCTTTCTCTCCAGCTCAGTTCACTAGCAGCTAAGCAATACACAAAATCATCTCAGTACAAAATGTTTAGATCTTTTTATGTCCATTCAAAGGACAGGAGATTCACATAGTAGAAAGGGCAGACACACTGGATTGCACACCTACTGCTGCAAGGTTCGCTGACTAAAAGACAAAGGGAGCAAAGGGAATTTTCTGCCTATAGGATTTTATTGCTCTTCCATTGGGGTTTCTAGCAAAATAAGCCAATCACAAACCTCCTAGCAAAGCCTACAGCCTAGGACTTGTTCCATGCTCTTACTATCACTACCTTGTTTTCTAGAGTGAAACTAGTAGAAATGAACTATATAAAACCAATGGTAGTATGAGGTTTGTGTCGCTGCTTTGGCACATCCTGCTCTCTTCCAAGTATGGATACATTTGCAGTGACCAAAGAACCAGGAAGTCATGGAATGCTAACCTAGACCCTGGAAGAGGTTCTTTCAAGACCCTTTCAAGGCTTCCAGAGCAATTACCTCTTCTACCACAATTTGGCATCAGATAGAATTTAAAAACAAATAACTAGATTTAGGGTTTCCACTGGCAGAACAAAAAATACCGTTGTACTACGTCCAAAAATCTACTTCTGGATCAGCTGACAGAATCCCAAAGGGAGCTGCTGTTTCAGACACTGTTGCTTCTAGAGATGCTGTAAGGTTCTGCATAGGCCAGGCCTGCCTACCTGAACTGTTTGATAAGATCAAAGTCCAGAAGAGTAAGGCAAAGGAAGCTGCAAGTGCACTATCAGCTATTACAAAAGTCAGCAATCTGACTGCTGATCATAACCCACTAAAATAATTCCTATATTGCTCTTTCCTATCCGATTGTATGCCAGTCTGAATTTACTGGAAGTCTTAATTTAAGATCATGTTTGCAACACAGCATTTACCTCAAGTCAGGTTACTTGTTTCCTGAAGAGACAGCTGCCAGCAGACTCAACAGATGCTACTTTCTGCCCTTAGTCATCCTGACTCACAACAAACAGAGAAATTAAAATCTAGATCTTCCTCAGCAGCTCCCATATGCCAGATCTTTCTGATGTCCATCTAAGTTCAAAACCAGATGGCTTATTCACTCACTGACTGTGTTTTAAAGTGCTGAAGAGCCTCAGAAACTATCAGGCCACTTCTTGGGACGTCTTTGTGCAGTGAAAGGACACTGCCTTCCTGGCAGGCAGGAAGCCTCTGGGCTACGCTGCTGTCATTCCTATGGCATCAATTCCCACAAATGCATCTGAGCTAGCTGGTAGCGCCGTCGCCGTGGTGGTAGAAAGCCAGCTAAAGACCACAGCTTCTGTATTTAGCCAGCTTCTTAAATGGATTTTACAGCCTATTTTGCCTTAACTATACTACTCCGAGAGGTGAAATAGCCTGTTTAAGCACACAGGTATTAAATCTTCAGTTAGTGCCTTCCATTCTAATTATATTTTCTGCTCTAGTCTAGTCTCTGGAAGGAAATGTCTCCAAGAAAGCTATTTTCTAGGCATTCTCTTTTTAAAATATAAAAAGCAGAGATGGAGGAGCAGAATCATGCTTAAAGCAGTGTAGGAGGAAATGCTGGGATCCCCAGAGGGGCTGGGAAATGTGGGTTTGGGATTAAAAGAACGAAGCCAAGAGCTAGCTGGCTCCTTCCAGCTTTCACACTGTAAATCCTTACATTGCTTAGGCCAGCCCACTTTCAGGCTTAGAAAGAAACTGAAAAGAAACTGAACACAGGAGGATGCAGCAGACAAGATACAGCTTAGTCAAGGGCATGCTGTCAGTGATCCTTTCCTACTCTAGCAGCAGCACAAAGGAAAAACTGGCACAAGGCCTAGCATCTCTGTAAATCAATACAGCTGTTTATTTAAACCAAATGTCTGGCAAGGATATCAAGCTTTGATTGTTGTAGCCATTTCCAAGAGGAAATTAATAACATTTCAGGAGATGACAGCAAACTCATGTAAGAACAAAAGAATTCTTTCCAACTGAATTTTTATTCATTATAGGGCATCCTTTCAGTTCACTGCTTGAAGCCAAATAATAGACAGTACCCATTACTAGCAGAATTGATCATAGTAAAGCCCAGCAGACAACCAGACAGATATTCCTCCTCAAGTGTCCAATGCAGCAGAAAGTTCCTAAATATATTTGTAGTTATGAATGGCATGGGTTTAAGCTTCTTGGTAATGTGTGAGAATCAAATCCCTAGATTTAACTGCTGAGTGTTTTCAAGACTGGCATGGACATGTGCTGCCGCAGTGATACATAATCCACCGGGTGAGAAGCCAGACTTGGCATGACGCTGGCCCAAGATTCTGTCTGTGTACAGGGGTAACTGGAACAAGAACGTTAATTTTCTGCAATGTGATATCTCGCTCTAATCCATTTTTTCCCCTTTGTGGTCATGGTGGCAGATACACAAATCTCTCTTACAAAAAAGTAGGAAAAACCCAGAGAGGAGGAGAATTTGCATCTTTAATTTCCTCTCCTACCCTATCCTGGATCACACAAATGCTGGTAGTATTTTTTTTAAAAGGAGATTCCTTTTCACTGTACAGGTGCTCCCTTGCTATCTATTTTCAAGGTTGTCACTAATTTTTTTAATAACCTCCTAAGAGATGGAAACAGATACTCTTAAAAAAAGCTATGACCTTTGACATTTTTAAGCTATGTTGTCACACTTCATTGGAAAGAATTTAAGATGACAGGCCAGGATAAATTTGACAACTTCAAGTGAGCACTGGGAACATGAGACTAAAGTCTCTTCACTGAGTACACTGTTAGTGACTATCAGTTAGTTACACTGAGTAACAAAATTGCTTGACGGTGGGTCAGACTCACAGTTGGTGCACGAGGATAACACAGGCATCACTCTGGTCCACTGTCAGCAAAACAAAATGAACCTCCCTAGAACATTCATAATTAGGTGCTATGGGATTTCTGGTTTGAGCAGCACTGAAAGATCAAGAGTGAGAAAGCAGGAGACTGAGTAAATGTAAATTATTCTTTAGCATTTTGTCATAGCTGTTGCAGAAATCACGGATTCCAACATATTAATGTTGTTTGTTTTTTTTTAAATCTCCAGTTGCTGACACACAGGAAGGTTTGCCTACAAATAAGGTAGCAGACCTGAGGTATTTTCACCAGAGGCCTCCTGAGCTGAAAGCAGGGAACATTAAGAAGTCAAGAACAACTACTGTAACAGCAAGGGCCAATAATCTGTTCTATAAAGACAGGATTCCTTTCATGCAGTGCTAACCCACTTGATTGAGAATCATGAGGACCATCTTGCTATTTTTAAGTCTGGTTTTGCAATGAAACAAAACCCGTGTGGTTGAGGACTGCAGACTGCTAAAAGATGGCAAAAGAAAAGCTCTTGCGTTGTGGAGACTTGTAAGGCATAACAGCCAAGAGGCAGCATTAGGAAATTAAGCTTTTGGTAGTCCTGTAATTCACTCCTGCACTTTCACAGATTGCTGGAGCCTCTTGGACACAGTGATGATCCTAAAATTAGTCCTTCAGCTTTCAGTAGAAAGTATCTACACCTTAGATATAACTCAGAGACTCATGGTGAGAGGTGTCAAAGCAGCAGTATTTTGTTCTGCATTTTATTCTATTACTGCAATGTTACTGACAGAAATTTTAGACAATCAGCACAAATGTTCTTCTTTGGTGTTTTAAGCCTGACTACAGCTGTGGTAATCTAAGAGAGAAGGAGCACTAAGACTTTCCCATAGGTAATGGTGCTCCAGCTGGCAGCCTGCAGGACTCTCTCTAACCTGTCCCTTTCCCTTGCAGGAGCTCCTACATCCATGGTGATGGGCAGATGCCCTATTGCACCTGTGCAAAGCTAAGAAGGTTGAACCATCAATTGCTGCCTCACATAGGCTGTAATTGAGGCCTGAATTCCATCACTAAATGATCTGCCCTACATAACACACAGCTGGCAAACACATGCACTCTGTACCACCAGCAAACTTCTGTTACTTCTCGCCTTCTCCTCTAAGTAATGCTTCCATCATGTCTGTTTCAAGAAAAGAAGATGGAACGGGAAACAAGGGCTCTTGCTTCAGGTACTATCGAAGCCTGGACTCAACAACAACAACAACAAAAAAATCACAGTGCTTACTTAAGTACGGCCAAAGCTGTATCAACAAACAGAAAAAGATTAGAAAATTAAGCAATTAAGAACAGAGATTCAGAATCTGATTTCAGATACCACAGCATCAATCTGGAAACAAGTAAGATTACTCCCTTACTTGGCTTAAAATAATCATAATGCTAGTCAACATAAACCTTGTCAAGCTTCATGGTAGAGAATGCCCAATACAGTAATGCATAATTAAGTACAATAATGCATTATTGTGCATTGTATTAGAGACAGGAAAGCCGTCTATACCTCTTCTAGGGTAGAAGTTATGTCCTGAAGAATCTGACTGCTCCTTTCAGAAGTCTACTGCCTCAGGAAAAACGTGCTTGTTCTGGTCTTTGGTGTGGCTGTTGTGATATTCTTAACCCTGTAATCAATGATGAAGCATAGACGTAACCTTACAGCTGCTCTGAAGATAGGGACTTTATGATATTGTACATATGATCAAGCACATGCAAAAATCTCCTTCTCAATATCCTGAATAGTACTTATGACCAACAAGAACAGAAATTATACACACAGTATCAGGAATACTGAGTGATCTTGGCCACTAAAACACTAAGTAGGTAATCACACTTAAGTTTTTCAACTCTTTTCCTGACACTGATTTTCAGAACACACGTCACACCTACCATGGAAGGGTACTTCTATTTCATCTAGTGACAGGGGCACTATATAACTCAGGGAAAGACCATCTAACTTGAACTGCTTCAGTCTCTGAACGAGAGAGAAAAAGAAGAGGCCTGGAACATTTTAAGAGACACATTCTTTTACTAAGGTACCATAGGGAAATTTTAGCCTGACTCTTAAGAAATCAGGTTCTAGTAGCATGAATATATCCATCTTGCTGTACACTTGTGTCTTACACTCAAATTTCTCCCGATGTTCATGCTGACTGAGGATATGCTATGAATCCTGCAAGGACCGTTACAAAAATGAGAGCAGAGAGACTCTTTGTTCAATTCAAACATGTTTTCAATGGAAACAAGCTCATTCTTACACCCACCGGGCAGCTGAAGTTAAGTATGACAGCCAAGAGGAAAAGGACACTTTTGGCTTTAACTGCACAAAATGTTGCAGAGATTGGCAAGCTCTCTGTTCTCATTTCTATCACACCTCTCTATGCTTTCTCACTCTTTCATCGCTCCAAAGCTTAATGCCAACAGTTACAATGTGAAACCCAGAAAAAGTAAACAAACATGGGAATTCAGAGGCATGGACTGTGCACACTATGCAAATAGCCATTTTCATAAGAAACATCAAGTAGGGGCCCTACCTCCTCTTCTGGGCAAAAAAAGACAGCATTTTCAACAGCAACACATGGAAATTTGATTTTCAACAGAACACCTTTTCATGTACTATGGAACATGTGTAAGACCTGTAATGGGATATAATGTTGCTCTGCCTTCAGGAAATTCCACCACTGGTGAATGGCACACTGCTTGGAGGAGGGGGAAAGGGAAGGAAAAAAAATAAAAAGAAAAAAGAAAAAAAGAACAGAAGCTGGCTTAGCAAAAACATTATTTCTGGATTCTACACTAATAGATGCATTAGAGCAGCACAACTTGCAGAGCCGAAGTACTGTAGACATGTACATCCATATACATACTGCTTTAGGTTCTCTAATACAGGCAGCAACAAGAATCAAAGCTAAGTGACTGGAAACGGAGCTGTAAATTCCACACTAACTGGTCTGAAAGGAAAACACACAGGAATCTTAGTCACATGTGTATAGTTATCTTCTTTATCACAGGTGAAACAGTGGATAGTTTTTTGGCTGAACATCCATCTGGTCATTGTTAAAGACCAATAAAGACACAGGTACCAGCAAATGGCAAGGAAGATTACAGGATTTTGTAGCATGCATCAATACATTTTAGAACTTGTGGACACAGCAGTAGTTTAGGTGATGCTGGTGAAAGCTTTCTCCCACCACTTCATAATCGTTCCAAGCACTTCTGGTTATTGCAGATTTAAACTACAATGCCTGCATAGGGAAAAGATCCCTTATATGTAATGACATTCTGCCTCTTTAGTGGCTCTGGCTGTATACAATACTATAATCTTTCCAGTTTTTACAGAATTTAATGGCATTTCCATTTGCTAACCTGATGGGTGGATAGCCTAAGCAACCTCAATTTATTGAGGTATTTCAATTACACACATCACAGAATCACAAAATGGTAGGGGTTGGAAGATCACCTAGTCCAAACCCCCTGCCAAAGCAAGTTCAACTACATCAGGTTGCGCAGAACACGTCCAGGTTTTACAATACACTGTCAGCGTTAAAAGCACTTCCTTTTGTCCACAGTGGACAACAATCTGCAAGTCTACCACCTCTGGACATGAAATGCAGGGAAGCTTTTATCCCTGGATACCAAAATCCCTATGAGAGTGTAACCAGCCATCTACCCACAAAGGAGGCCATGACAACTGTGTGAAGTTTTCTATCAAACTGCCCAGCAAAAGCTTAAAGTTTTAATCCTCTTTGTGGACATCATGTATGTGGCAAGGAACTAAATACTCCTTAGGTGACCAAAACACTGCCAAAAAGTGACAAAGTAGGAGGGAAAAAAGCAACCAACCAACCAAAAAAAACTGTCTTAGGGGACAATAAGGAGAAAGACAGCATCAGACAACAGAAATCACCTGAGCTGCAGCTGAAGTGGCTTTCAAAAGATGATCAGAGGGCTGGAACATCTCTCCTGTAAGGAAAGGCTGAGAGTACTGGGGTTGGTCAGCCTGGTGAAGAAAAGGCTTCAGGGAGACCTTATTGCAACCTTTCAGTACTTAAAGGGGGCTTTAAGAAAGACAGGGACAAACTTTTTAGTATGGCTTACTGCGATAGGACATGGGGTAATGGTTTTAAACTAAAAGAAGGGAGATTTAGACTAGATATTAGGGAGAAATTTTTTACACTGAGGGTGTTGGAACACTGGCACAAGTAGCCCAGAGAGGTGGTAGATGCCCCATCCCTGGCGACATTCAAGGTTAGGCTGGATGAGACTCTGAGCAACCTGATCTAGTTGAAGATGTTCCTGTTCATTGCAGGGGGTTTGGATGAGAAGCCCTTTAAAGGTACCTTCCAGTTCAAAGCCTTCTATGATTCTATGCTGAAATATGGAGCTTAAAACATTGTAGTAGCACACATCTAATGAATTAAAGGAAGCATATGACAGCTTCTCCACTGAGGTGGTGTCCAAGTTATCCTGGTAAAAGCTGGAGGAAAGACATGATGAGGAAAAGATAGGTATAAATCTATTGTGTCCTTTTCCTACACATCCACCTTTTCTTCAGCGGCAGGAAGCCACTCTGATAGGTCTTCTGTTTCTGACGGAGTGGTCTTGTTGGCTGGCACCCTGCATATTGAACTTGGAGTCTCCTAAGCTAAATACATGAGCTATCACAACCTGAACTAAGGAGCTAACACTTTCTGACTGGGGCAACAGTTGACTAACAACAGTTTGTGAGTTGGGCAGAGGAAGACTTACACCAGAGGCTCACTGACAATTTTAATTTGTTCAATTTTTGAGTTTACTGCTGGTAAATTTACATAAAAAGAACACGCCGAGTAAAAATTTCTTCTAAGTTGCTGTCAATCTGGGTAAAACCAGAGCCCTTGCAATAAAACCTTAAGTTGCAGCAGGCAATGTACATTCCAGCCTGAAAGCCCAGTAAATTTCCTTCTTCATCCTTCCAGCCCAGGCATACCACAGGCATTTATTTTAACAAGCAGCTTGAGATGCACATTTAAACCAGTTGTTTGTCTCAGTCAAAAATTTTGGGATCAAGATTTCTCATTTAATACTGGGAATGACTCGTGTCTTTAATGTTTGACCTGTTGAGGTATTATTTACTAAAGATTTGTAACTAGTAACACTAAATGAATATACATAGCAATTATAAGAGGTGCTTGCTCTGCAAATGCAGGGAGGGGTCTCAGATTTCAAGTGATTCCCCTTCACCCAGTTCTACGTGCTCATCAGGTCTTTATTATTACAGCTCCAGGGACTCCACACATCCAGGCCCTGATGAGATTAATAAAAACAGGTATACTTTCCTGGTTATCTTAATTCACCTGCAGAAACTGCAACTTTTTTCCACAATTCTTGCAGTCTTCCTTCCTGACTGCAATGACTAGCTCTACTCAGCATTTAAAGAGCACCATGAATGTCACTCCACCAAATAAATCAGTACCAGTACCTAAAATATTTGCCTAACAGATTTTATAAAAAAAAAGAGTTCAGCAAAAGCAGTCCTCTGGATTTAGATGGAAAACTTAAAAACTGTTGAGAACTGGAAAAGTCAGGGCTTCCCTAAGTCTGTATTTTGCTGCCCTTAATCAGACACGTGAACAAACTACATCAACTCCGTAACTTTCTACTCATCCGCTGAACCATGGTGACTGTCTGTAATATCTAGTCTTAGCATATAGTATGCATTACTACACAATTTAACTTAAACATCATACATTGGCCAGGTTTGATGTTGACCAAGCCAACAGCTGCAGGGCAACCTGTTAACTTGCTGCAGCTTGGTCACAGAGCTAAGCCTTACATAACTGGGGATGGGAGAGTTCTCAGTAACAGTAACAAAATAATACTAATAAAAACCAGGAATGGGAACAGCAGCAACTAGCACTTATGTTTAGAGTAGCTTAGACAATGCTTAGTTAATGAAGCAATACTCCAATTCAAGGAAGAGTTTGCCATCAAACTGCTCACAGTACACGGCAGAATTCACTAAACCAGGTAGCTATGGAATTGCTCCTTATGGCTGCAGCATTTTATCCTCCAGTTGATACTACCAGCATCAACTACATGAGATTCATTCTCCTACTCTATGCCAGGTACCCTTACTGTTCTGGAAGTTTTGGTTTTCGAAGAGCAGAAGGAAGAAGTACTAAACATACTACAAGAAGGTCAGATACTTCTTTCTGTGGTACAGAATAAGGATCCCAACTCCTTCAGCATTTTTTGAATGGTAACAACAAGGAAACTCACATCCACCTCCTTACATTCTTTCTGGATCCAGTTTCCGGCCTAAAAAGAACATTTTACAGAGCTTTATTTTGCCTGTCTCTAAAGATCTTTAAGGACTGTTTCTAACACAATAGAGCCAAAGTGACAGAAATTCACAGCCCCAGCTCATCTTCTGTTTGGGAAGAGAGTCTCAAAACTATTGCTGACATTGTAGGATCATCAAATCTTCTGTTAACTGGCTCCCACCTTTGACCCAATCAGCTACTCAGAAATTCCTGTCTGAACACTTTCTGGCTGGTTTTCACACACGTGTACAACTTAATTTCCTGTCAAGTATACACAGAATGCAACTCCCTCTTGTCTTTCATTAGTCAGAGCACTGCATGCACGATCACAGAACAAGAAAAAGCACACCAAGTACAAGTGATTCTATAGCACAAATGATGCCCTAGCTCTTTAGTCTTTAACCTGGTCCTGCTCACCACTCCATATCTGCAGCTGTGCTAACTTGGTTTAGTTCCCCACACTGCAAGGCTTAGAAATACTTATTTTCTTTGTCATTGTTTGTTTAAGGATTGCTGCTGTTTGCAACTCATAAATGCCAGAAGCCTCATGTCAAGTTGCTCTTGCTTCTAACTTGCCCCTAGGCATTGAAATTTGCTCCTGAAACTTTGTAGGAGAGGGAAGCTCCCAAATCACTTAAGCCCAGAGAGTCTCGTTGATCCTCTCTCCTGTTCCTTACCTCAGAGAGCTTGTTCACAGGGCACTGCTCTGAAAGACATAAAGTACCTACTACACATAGTCTCTTACATTTGGCTAAGGCTGCTAGGAGCCTGTGGAGACTTCTACTCCCACTAACTTGCATGCTTTTCTGGGGCAGGCAGTTTGAAGAATTGCTTCTTTTACTCCTTCCCTTGTTCCATCAGCTCTGGAACAGACTCTTCTGCAGACATCAAAAAACCTGACATGTTGCTTTTGTATGACACTCCAATGAAGAGTCACTGTGAGTCATATTTCAGAGTAAAAAATTATGTCAAAATCCAATGCATACAGTAAAATAGAGCACTGCGCTGAATTCTTTTGGATAAAATGTTAATAATATTGAAATAAAATGCTTTGATACATCTTGTTTCAAAACCAGTATTCCACACTAGAGGTTAATGGAATACATGATCTAAAAAAAAAAATTGAGATTAAGCGAAGTATTTCAACATGTTCCTAAGTATCCTTCACCCTCTTCTCTCCCCAGCTTCTCAATAAAGCATTGTGGTGACAACGCTAGTGGACATAAGCCCAGATCCCTAGATATAAAGTGTCTTCATAATTCAAATGATAAATATAGGGTTGCAAACATATGAAAAAAATATATTACCACTTCAGCTACCTGTCAGCAGATACAGGCTTACAATGTCAATTTGTCACTCAGCAGTGCTTCTTGGAACATCCTGCTTATTTTCTGTTTCTGAGTATGTTTTGCCAAGCCGCTCTCCATCATTTATCAGCAATCCTGGTCAACTGGGGAGGTCCAGGAACCAGGGAGAATCTCCATCCTTTACTGGATGCAAGGGGGAACATTGTTACCAAGGATGAGGAAAAGGCTGAGGTA
>JAVSBS010003009.1:35449-64568 GCA_033124195.1 Coracias cyanogaster
TAGAGAGATGCCAGGAGAAAGGTTGGACTTGATGACCCTGGAGGTCCTTTCCAACCATAATGATTCTGTGATTCTGTTTCTTTACTTCTT
This sequence comes from Coracias cyanogaster, assembly GCA_033124195.1. Classification (NCBI taxonomy): domain Eukaryota; kingdom Metazoa; phylum Chordata; class Aves; order Coraciiformes; family Coraciidae; genus Coracias; species Coracias cyanogaster. The sequence continues at coordinate 35,540 of JAVSBS010003009.1, forward strand.
AATGCTCTGACACCTAAATTGTGAGCTACTCTGGAGCACAAACTGTTCTCTGAATTACTCAATCCTGTTCAGGTTTTCTTTGCATTATTACAACAGCAGTTCAGCAACCAAAATATCAAAGCATATGGAAGACTTACTTCTGGGGAAGGAAGTTACTACACTAGAATGATAAACATTTCTTATTGCATTCCTGGACATGAAGCTAATCCATTGCTCAATGCTGGATAAACATTAAACACAACATGACTTTTAAAGCAGTAAAAAAAGGGGGGGCAAATTCTATAAGACCTGAAAACTTCCTGCATCTTCTTCAGGGGAGAGAATGGAGAACATTTCAATCTCTCTTCAAGCTACCTCTGTGTTTTGAGACTTTTTAACTTTGCTGATGCAGAAGCTTTAAAAAGTCATAATTTCTTCTGGGAACATGTACCTGCTTGTCCTGGTTTGGCCAAGACAGGGTTAATTTTCAGTAGGAGCTGGGAGGGGGCCACATCTGGGCTATTCCATACCATGCTGATATCATGCTCCACAGGGTTGGTTTCCTCCAGCTTTACACTGGGGAGGGTGCTTGCTTTCTGGTCTACTCCACCACTCCACCCCACCCTGGTCTGTTCACTTCGTATCCCTTGTTTTATACCTTGTTTTCTCACTGTCATTGTTGCTCTTGTTGTGACAAGAGCATTGTGAGAACAAGACAATGTTGTTGTTCCTTGTGCATTGTTGTACTAAATTCTCCTCATCTCAACCCCAGGGTTTGGGGTTTGTATTCTCCTGGCTCTCCTATTCCACCCGGGGAGGCTGGGGGGGCAGCAGCACGTGGTGCTCAGGTCCTGGCAGGGTCTAAACCACAACACTGCTTCATGTTGAGACTAGCAGATACAAATACCTGTGAGCTGTATCGATAGCTATTTTCAGAATGGACAGTCACAGGGGTATTAATTCATGAGAGCAGGAAAGGGAGGCAGCATAATTAGCCCCCATTAAATATGAGAAATACTTCATGTAAGAAAAGCTGGACAATGTCTTGTAAGGAAAATCTAGCCCATGCAACTTCTTCCAGTGAGGTAACATCAACAGTTCTATCTGGAATCACAGCTCTCTGACATCACCAGCTCTTTAAATCACAGGGAACTGAGAGAAAGGAAAATGCTGGCAACACTTTAATGACATCCAAGTATATGGTCTCCTCTTGTGACCTGCCTTCCCTAGAGGATACAGAGGACGAGACTCGTTCCCTTTTAAAAGGATGAAAGTTACCTTCCTATCCAAGTTCTACCTCTTTCCCTTCTTCCTTGAACTGGCAATATTACTACTCCTGCTTGACACACTCACATTTCTCCCCAGACAGCAAATGTCAAGGCATAGGGCCAGCTGTGCTGACTCAATATCCACTAAGTATCTCTGGCATGCAGTAAGCTTGTGCTTTTTGATGTTTTCAAAATATACAGCTGTAGCTTTCTGTGTATTCCAGGGGCATGCTCTTCAATCTGTAGAAGCAACAAATAACGCTATATATTTTCTCTAAGGCCATCCCCAGAAAGATGGAACAATTCTAGAGCCATCTCAGTCTGGATTTGTACATTTCACGCTATACAGAGGTTCTCTCTAACCCCATTTACACAAATAAATGAACTGTAGGAGAGCTAAAAAAGATGTTTGATAGAGTCCATGCTGGCAGAAAACAGACACAGTATTTATGAAGTTTTATGCATCTACCCAGCAAATCTAATACAAACTGTTCTGTGACATTCCATCAGGCATGAATTCTTCTGTGCATCTGTGACAACATTCTGCTTCAGCAGTATCACTGTAAATGAACTCCTCAACAGGTAAGTACAGAGAAAAAATAAGAAAATCAGCCCAGTAGCTTCTTTAATCAGTATGTTCAGGCATACTGTGGAAAATAAGCGTCTTGCAACATCATCCACCATCAGCCTAAAAAAGAATCCCCAAACAAGCTGGCTGAGAGCAAAATAACAAGAGGCTATACAATTTAGACCTTTCAAACACATTGGAGAACTATTTGACAGAAAACTGTCACAAATGTAATTGTCACAGAGTTTGTCCACTTTTATGTTTGTCACTTCAGTAAAACTGAACTCCCAGTGAGTTCCTGAAGAATTATGCTCTTCCTGGGACAAAGCAGGCTAATTGTTCAGATGCCCAGAAAACAATAGCGCACTTGTGCACTCAAAAAATGGTGGAGAAACAGGTGTGAACTGAGAACATCTGGAGATCTGTCAATAGAAAACAGCTCAGGGAAAAAAAAAAAAAAAAAGCAGCAGATTTGTAAGATGTACCCACAACAGAAACCCAGAAAAAAAACAAATCACAGAAGACATCAAAAATTGTTATTCTGGTATCATTCACAGACAGTCTTACAGGACATTGTCTTATGCAAGTAACACATATTGCTTCCCTATTGTTCCTTTCCCATTATTGTTTACTGTCTACATATTATAGAGGTCAATGTCTTGATGCTGTTTGTGCTAATAAATGACACCTACACATTTTTCCTCTCTGATGACCCACACTATACAGGGTAACAATGCTATGCCACACTTCAGATACACAGAGACATTAAGAAACCATAACAGTCCAAACTGACTGTAAGGCTGGAAGTCACTTAACATTATCCCTCTGGTGACATGCTATCCTAACCTACTGAGCTGTACCAGGGGTTCCTTCCACAGAAGTAAAGGACAGGAATAGCACCTACCGTTGTCTGGCTAAACTTACAGTTTATTCATAGAAATGAGCAGCTTTAGTCTATTCAATACCAGTAATATAGAAGGTATTCTATACTCCATTCTAATATTCCGCACAGAATATTCTCTGCCATATTCTATGGCAGTGGTCTAGTGAAGCTGTTAGCTCTGCTCCCTCAGTGCTGCACAGCTGATCTCAGGGAACTCTCTTCCACATTCACTCACATCTTCAAAAGATACACCAAGGAGGCCATTCAAAAGGTTCACTAGCCAGGGCATGAAGAATAAATACCCTGACAATGAACCATTTCCCAATCCTTTTCTCGGGGTCTACTTCCAAACCCCATATTCAAATGTAAACCAAGTTAATTCAGAGGGCAGAGCAACAAATTCCCTCATCTGCCCTTCCTGCCTAGGGAGATGGAAAGAAAGGGGAACAGCCTACTCCTGATAACCTCAGCCCTAGCTTCCCCTCTGACCTCATAGCTGAGCCCAGAGTCCATCAGCAGCAATGGTAACTGCTTACTTGCCATAATACCTTTAACTTGGATGTAGTATGACACAGAGAGCACTGACTATTGGCTGCAAAGCCACTGGCTGAAGTCCTGAGCAGAGAAATGAATGCATGAATAATACCTAGGATTTTTTGCTTTATCATTCAGCTATCTAGACACAGTATCCCTACAAGCCAACCATTCTGGATAGAGGACAAAGAAGACTTAACACACTTCTTCCCTAAAAGCACAACTAGAGATGTTTCCTCTAGAAAAAGTAACATTCTCGCCTCGAACTGCAACTTAATATAGTTTTTTTAAAAGATATATTAATTTGCATAGTCAGGCTATAGCTCTGAAAGGAAATCTAACTCACACAAAGTCAGGAAAACTGTGAAACGATCTAAGAACTTTTTCCAAAGTGAAGGCTTGATCAAAAGAGAGATTCTCCAGGACAGAAAGAACCTGTGAGGAATCAGTGGTGATCGATGAAGCAGCTCAATTAGTTTCATTATATACATATCATAACAATACCTTGAAATTCTAGCACATGGATGAAATAGCATTCTGCAATTTTGAATAATGTGTTTGAAAATACTTAAATGCAACACAGGCACGTTACAAACTGTGGGGTTTGGGGTTTTTGGTTGGGTTGTCAGGGGTGTGTTTGGGTTTGTTTTTTGTTTTTTTTTTTAAATCAACTTCCCCAAACTAAACAAGAAGTCTCTGGAAGAGCACTCAGGAGTTCTGCTTTGCTGGCCCCAGTTTCAGATGGCTAGCATGCCCTCTGCTTTGTTTACATTTCATATGAAATAATGCATTTGAGAAGAAATTTAAGCTTTACCAGAAGAAAAAAAGGAAGTGAGAACTGCTTAATTACCAGGTGGGATTAAAGAGTCCATTTATCCAGTTACATAGCCCTGAAGAAATTCCAGTACTATTACTATCTTAAATTGCAGGTATATCTCAGTATATGATCCAAAACAAACCATGAATAACCAAACAAGAGGTATTCCGAGCGAAAGATCCTGAAAACAACTCAAGTTCTTACAGCTGAAGTATGGAAGTGTCTCTGAAATTTGAGGCTTAATTTATAAGTCTATTACTATGCTATGAATTACTGCACACGCCTCCTGAAAAGAGGATAGACCTGTTAAAGCCCAAGTGATTTAGATCACTAAATTAATCATTCAAATAGAGACTTGTCATGAACTATGCACAAACAGAAGCAGCCAATCTAACACTGACACACCTTTAAGAAAAATCTCTTCTGTGATTCACAGATGAACTACAATGCAATGCCAGCTACTTTGCTCCCAATTCATAATGATAGTCTCAGGTATACTGTACAAATTGAAAGTCTAGTATCTTGCTCTACTGTTACTTTTTCAAGTCACCATTGTTTATTATGGTAGTCTTTCTAGGATTTACAGTAATTTTGTCTTGTCTATCTGGGGAAATCAACTTGAATAGATATTTGAAAAAAAAGAGCAGTAACCTACATAAACAAAGTAACTCAATTATCTTATCTTAGGATTTGAAGGACAGCAAGAACATCAGTCCAACTAAGACCTAGAGGAGGCTAACCAAGCATGAAGAAGTGGCAGCAAGGGGGCTAATAGTTTCTCACTGTGCAGTTTTGCCCAACAGTTTTCACTTAAGATTCTTTTTCCCTGGAAATCAGAATGCACACACCTTACCTCCTCTATAAGCATCAGCAATTCAAGTTGCCTGCATTGCTTCCAAAAGCTTCCCCATTTAGTCTTCTCAGCTTCCACAGTACAGTATTGATGTTGTTTGAATTAGACCTTCTTGATAGCATTTAATGTCCTCTTTGTCTTGCTGATTATATTTGAAAGACATCTTGTAATTTCTCTAAGTAGATTAATTGCATTATTGATTCATGCATTTGTTTATTTGAGTTTCAATCTGTGTGTGGAGGAACTCAACCAGTGAACAGAGTAAACAAAAGCACTTACTGCAGGGGGGTTGAACTAGATGACCTTTAAAGGCCCCTTCCAACCTAAAGCACTCAATGATTCTATATGTCTGTCAGGATTTAAAGGTACCGCTGTGCTCAGCAAACATGCATTGCCTTTCTTCACTTGTCCAATACTTCAATAAATTGTCAACAACTGGTCTTCTACCTCTAAGCTAAATCAAGCTCTGAGAAGAAATATTTGGGAAATCTGGATGCAATTTTAGGTCCATCTCTGCTCGCATTTTACTTTTCACATGTGCCATAGATATTAGGTATGACATTCTAGGCTCCCCTCTTTCCTCAGTGAATGACCTCTGAAGCTTGTGCAACACACATAGAGCAGCCAGGTCACCACACTGAGATGAGACTCCACCACCACTCAGACCTTACTAGAGAGTGACATCCTTTTAGCCAGCCCATTTGCTTTTAGTAGGGTGGTTCAATTCCTAGTCAGGCTATAATGCTGCCTATCTCGGTATCTTTTCTGCTCTAAGTAAGGTGGCCTTCAGCTGGTAAACTTATGCCAATATTATCCACTCCCCTTCCCTTGTGAAGTTTATCCTCTGCCACTCCTCATGGGCTGAGAAAAACACGTCTTTAATCACTGCTCCCTTCTGGTAATTTTTGGAGATGCTGCTTAGCACACAACAAGATATACCAATGAGTGGTGCACTGCACCAGATCTCAACAACTGACAACGGAGCAAAAAGGACATCTCAATATCTTATCATTTTCTTTGAATTTGTTTGACAGCAGATCCTGATTCAATGCTGCCCTTCCTCTACAAAATACTCCCAAGCTCACCCTGGATACAGGGTTGCATGCAGCCCACTCTGTTAACTCATTGTCATCTTGCTTGGGACAGTACCTTGGGAAGGATATTCTGGGGCTGAGCCAATACACAGTCAACAGTCTGCTGTTATCAGGAATATGTACTTGAAGCTATCATCTGGATTCTCACGCCCTAGCACCAGGGAGAAGTGCCTGTTCAAATGGCCACTTACTAACTAGAGTAGTATGAAGCGTACAACAGAACAAGGACTCAGTTCCCTGATACCACTGCCTTCAGTGTTGTTTTTCATTTGTTTGGTTTTAAAATAAGGTGCAAGGGAAGAGCTGCAACCAGGTGCAGCTTCTCCAAATACAGCGCATATATCTGTGACCACGGTATATTGGAAAGTGATGAGTGGGACAGAACAGGTTTCTGTTCAGGTTGTCAGACATTTGCTTTTTAAATTAACCATTTGTGAAGAAAGCGGTTTTCTGCTCTGACTCCACACACCTTCCCTCGGTAATAAAAGTCTTTGACTTGCCTTTAGCAAACTGACCTCAACCTTACATGGAATTCAAACAGCTCACAAAGAATGCAGTAAGCCTCTTGCCCCTTCTCTGTCTTGGGCAACTGTTCTTTAAGTGCTTAGCAGAATGATGTTAGAGATCCTTTAAGAAATGCAGGAATTTCAAGCTACACACTGGTTTCTACCCAGACATGAAGAGTTCAGACTACTAAAAGCTCATCCAAACAACCTTTTCAAATACATTAACCTTAATTTCCAGATTAAAACTTCCATATCAAAATAGGATGAAGGTGGAGGTAAAAAGCCCTATGCATTTACATTCCAGAACAAAAGATGCACTGCCTTGCGTTACTCTGGTAAAGGATATATGTGCCTGACCTGTAGATACAATTTTTTTTTTTTAAATGAAAGGAGGTATAGGAGAAGTCTTTATAAACTTGTGAGAACATCCAGCTGAAGCCTCCCATTTTCAGCCCTCTCTCACAACGAGTCTTTCACACTGAAAATCTCTTTTGCACTTTGACAGACCACCTATGAGACACTGCCCTGCCTTTCATCACATTGCAGTGATTGGTATGTAGCAAAATGCAGCATGCCTGGCAGGTCTGTGGGAGACGGAGGCCATTTTACTGAGGAGGCTGGACACACTTATTTCAAATATGGCATTCTCTAAAGCTCCAAGTTGTTTTGGAGATAGGAGAAAAAGCTTCACCTCTTCACGAAACTGTTTGCCCTCCAGGTAGATGTCTGATAGAGAAAGGCTGCTCAAACAGTGGATGGAAGGAATGAAGTTCAGGTTTTCTGGCACTGCAGACCAGTTCTTTGGTTCTGCCTGCCTCTTGTTCAACACGCATAGGCTTTTAGTGCTCTGACTTATACTTACAGGGCCACTCATACAGGAAAGGAAAGTAGAAGCTTGACATAATTTTATTTCAAGGCATTCCTAAAACAAACACTTTGTAAAGAACAAGACGCAGTTTAGGGAGGTTACTTATTATTGACTCAGGAGTGGTTTTTCTTGTCACATTTCAGGATAAGTGAAGGCACCCTGAGCAAGATGGGGAAATGCAAACTAGAAGATCCTAATCAGTCCAAATCATTTGGAGGGAGCTCAGTATCACAGGGTGTGCAGAAATGCTCATGTGAGCGCTGTGTAACATTAAATTTTTATCATGTTGAAAGGAGACACATAGCTTTGGGGTGTCGTGTTTTTGTTTTTGTTTTTTTTTTAACCACAATGCTATATAGTTAGTTTAGTGATACAAAGCAGTGTAAATTTTTAACCACAGTACTATTGAGTTAAATTAGTAAAGCAAGCACCACGAAATAGATACAGGGGAACCAATTGTTTTAAGGATTAAGAAGAACAAAACACCTGAACAAGAGGAGGAAGAATACTGAGTTAAGCTGGTTATGTGGTTTAGAGATAAGTCAGAGCCCCAGGGAGACTGTGCAGAACCAGGAGGTGAAAAATGCAAGACCGAGGAAGAGTATTCACTTCAACACAAGATGGCGGGTCAACCACCAGAAGACCACCACCACAGCACACTGCACGGGTGCAGGGGGAGGAGACATAATTACCATATGAAGCGGGGATAGGTTATGCCTATGTACAGGCATATTGAGCAACCTAATGAATATGTATTGTTTTATTCTTTATAAGGCAGACGAAAGACTGCATTGGTGTGCACATTTTTTTGGAGGCACTAGCCCCCATGCACTCGCCGGCGAATAAACATACCTCCTCATAAACTCTTTGAGAGTTTTTGAGTTCATTTCTGTGCATCAGTGTCAAAGCCCACCATCCACAGAAGCCCCAAAGCAGTGAAACAGCTTAAACTAGAGCATCAGCAGCAGGCAGAGATCCAGAACACAATATGACAAAAGGAGGCAGCAGGCAATTAAACCAGGAAAAAAGTGCACTATATCTAGGGTTGGCATGGGTGAAAAAGACCCTACTTAAGCCTTCCAAAGACTCTGACACTATTCCTCAAAGAGATCATAATTGCATAGATTTTCAGACTTTGAAATCCTCAGACAAAATAGAAAACTTTAAAAAAAAAAAAAAATCAATGTGCTTGTCGGGGCACTTCTGTTCGGAGGTCAGCTCCTATGTGAGCTTCTCCTGTCAGAAGGCTGTGTTGTTCAGGCAATCTAATTTCACCAGGGAAGCCTGGGACCTTGCTCTTCAGGACTATGCTGCAAAGCAGAGGACCTGGAACTGCAACTCCCATTTCCCTATCTCTTTGCAGGGTGGAATCTCCAGGCCCATGAATATCCATAGCAGGGCAAAGTACTGAAGCACAGGAAGCCTCAGCTGGCTGCAGAGAATGGAGCACAGCAAGCCTCCAAACTCTCAGGCAGGACAGCTCTAATGGGAAACCAGCTGCACTCAACTCTAAGATGACAGGCAGAACAACATCAAAATAGTATCAGTATCTTTTTGCCATTCTAAAATTTTAAGTTTCAATTTGTTAGTACATCCATTCAGAACCATAGTATTAGAGTGGTGTTAGCAACACAACGGATAAGCTGAGTAAAATAATGAGACAGATATTCAGCCTGAAATTTTTTTCACCCAGCTAAATTACCTCTCACCTCCTCCTCACAAAAGCCCTGTTCCAATGCCTACTGAAACCTGCTAGAGTCTTTGCTGGGCTTTGAAGGTTTCTTCAACATTTTGAAGTTTCCCAGGAAACATGTATTAGAAATTTCTTAACAGAAATGGAAGCTGAAAGCAGGGTCCAAAACTCAAATCCAATTTTTAGAAAAAAAAAAATCAGTGCTGGGAAACGTTAAGAACTACAGTATTTGTTTGGGGTCTGTTTGGGTGTGAACAGGTTTGGCAAAGGAGAAAAGAAGTAAAGAAAAGCTGGCTTGTGCTTGGCTGAGATCTGGGGTTTAGGTATACTCCTAGTTTTAGCACTTTTCTACTTCCCCCTCAAAAAAAGTAAATTAATGTATCAAACCCAGGGTGGCACTTCTGACAAAAAAAGTCAACAGTTCAAATATAATATTGGAGGTGCTTCCAGTTAATGATACATAGTGAAAATGCCATTTCTACTTGCAAAGGCTGCCACTGCAAGCTACTGCTCTGAATTCAAATCAGAGACACTTAATTTGGCATGAAGTCACTGCTGAGGTTGTTTTAATTCTTTCATGCAACTTCATTTTATGTTGAGTATGACATTTGGTATGAATTCCTTAATGAGGAGAAGGCATTAGATCAGTACTGGGACTGGTCTCCAAAATCTGTACTTACCAAATGGAAAAGGCACGCCTTTCAAATACAGCTAACGGTCTTTACTAAAATGCTCTTAAGTTAAGCACTATGAGTTCTGTTGAGGAAAATACGTACCTTCCTACAGCTTTGATGCAGTAACAAAGGAAGATAAGAGAACAAAAGGTGTTTGGAGTTTTCTCTTCTAGGCTTTCCCTTTCATGAAACTATGTATCTTCTACCTTTAGAAAGCCACTCCTTTTTTCTTTGTCATAACTCATGTGCAATAATTAAAGAGATACTTGCCTCAGTAGGAGTCTGCAAAATGAATTGAACTATTCTTCCCTCAACTAGATCAACAGCTGTTAAGAGGGTGGAGAATTTCTGGTAGCCATAGCCAGCCTGTTACAGCCTGCTATATGCTGGTACAAGGACTGTAATCAAAGAGCAATGAGTTTGTTTCTGTGAGAACTCCTGCTATGGTACAAATGCTGTACTGCTCACTCCTGAAGTATGCTTATACTTTGGGAGTCTAAAGACTGCGCAGGTCAGCACCCCTCCAGCATATGCCATGACTGTGCAAGAAACCGCTCTGGCTTAGAAGTTAAAGAACAAGTCACAGAGCAGGGAAATAAGAGTCTTCCCACCAGCAACTCCAAGCAGAGACCAGAATTGCTCTGCTGGTGCACTGGGTAGGGATTTGTGACAGAAAACAGCAATAAATTGCCCATTTTCCATATGGTGAATTAGGCAACAGTAAAGTGCTCTGCATCTGAGAGGCAATCTCACATTTTCCTTTTATTCTTACCTTCTCAGTGTCTGCTGTGCTCTTTCCTTAGGGGCCCACGTTTGCTCTACTGGGAATAACAGACATTCAGCCAGACAGGAGAGCAGCAGTTTTTCCCTCTTGCAGCTGTCTCCTGTAGTAACTTCAATGAGCAGTACGCTGCTGTTTCTTCATGCTCTTTATCATGTTAAATTACCTATAAAATAAAGTAAGTCACATATGGAATGCTTTCATAATAGCCTCAGTTCATCTTGTCCCCAGTTTGTAGAATAGGGATCTGCCTGGAGGTGGGCTTCAGCTTATGAAAAACTCCAGCATGCCCTAGGTTAGTAAGTCAGCTCTGCCCCAGTAGCCCATAAAGCATTAACAGCACCTGCAACCATGTACAAACATCTCAGTATAGTATTTTATAAATCAGAAATCTACCCTGCTCCCATCAGGCTGATGCATCTGGGCTGTTCGGGCAAAGCCAGCCCTCCTCAACGGCAGCCATTTTAGGTGTACGGCCTCCACAAAGCAAGCTGGAAGGACCTTATCCTCCTTCTTCACAGGGGCACCCCAGATGCTCGGGCATGGAGAAGCAGGAGACAGATCTGCCAAGTTGCAGGGTTCCTCCAAGAACTGGAACCCGCAGAGGAGACTGGTCGGCTGCTTGAGGAGCCAACCCCGACACCTCATGGCCTCACCACACGCCTGCCACTCGGCAGAGGCTGCATCGCCCATAGCACGGCACTCAGAGGAGAGAGACAGAGGCGTGAGGCCTCCAAGCCGGGCAGCCTGCAGGGTCCCTCCCCGGTGTCCCCTCCTGCCTCTGCTGGCAGCCAGGTGAGGGCTGCACTGAGAGGCACCAGCGACAGAGGCGGCACTACATCCCCCGCACGCTATGCCTGCTATTTTCTCCTGAGGGTTCTGCTCCGCCCCGCCCCAAAAGGGCGGGAAAAGCCCTGAAGCTAGCTAAGGAGGGCTATTAAAGGGGCGAGATAATTGACTGCTTTTCACCCCACAAAAGGGAGAAAACGTCTGGGCGGAGAAGTGTCAGGCCTCTTTTGATTAAAGCTCGAAAAGAGGTTAGAGGAAGGTAATGCTATTGCTAAATCCCGTTCCTTCATACCAGCAGAAATGATCCTGCATTTGAGTGAGGAGCCCTGAGGGAGGTCACCTACGCCATGCCTGCGAGCAGCCAAGCCTCACTGCTTTGCCTCATGCCCAGGGAGAGCCTACCAGAGGCAGCACCGGCCATATGTGCACACCTTGGGCTACACGGCCTGTGAGTAAACACCGAGCGGTTTACATGCCAGCCTGTATATTGGGGGTTGCAATGACGTTTACACAGAAAGACCTGGGTGCCAAAACTCATAAAGGAAAAGGCAGTGAAAGCACCATGTTACTCAGCAACATGTGGGTTGTATTGTACAGTATCAGCCACAAAATCTTTCTAATGTATATAGATAAAGCAGACTACTGTGTTGTTGTAAAAAGCAGAGCTCAGTAGCACAGGGAGATTATGAAATAGCCCCATGGGGTTTGAGACATGCCAGAGACTCTCACCACAGCAGTTTGAAATGTTATCAGCCCTGTCCAAGTGCCCTGCTTCCATGCCAGCACTGGCATCCTCCACAGCACGGACAGCAAAAGATAAGAGGTGTCCCTGCACCTTCAGCGCCTCCAGTATGCAATCTCACTTATTTTACCACAAAAATTAAAGTTGATGGAGCAAAGATACTAATCTGTGCAAAGGAAGGGCTCAAGCACAGCCTGTTTCTTCCTGACGGCTCTGTCATGAGGGCAGTAAGCTTTGGCAGATGGATGGAGTGGACAGCAAGAACAACCATGGCTTATGAGGCTGTAGTCAGATGAGTCAATGCTTGCCTGTCCAAGCCCGCACTTAGGTGGAATATGCCAGACCTTGCAAGGAGTGGAGCCCAGAACCCAGCTCTCCAGGAGTCACCTCTGAGACGCTTACCCACAGGGAAATAACAGCTGCGGTAAGGTTTTCAATATCAGACAGAGAAATCCCATTATTTGTTCCGTATAAACTTGAAACAGTGGCTACCGACCTAGCTTTTTCTCCCTTCCTCTGCTCTTGAGTAACTTACTTGACTGTGTCTCTTTCCTGTGAGGTAAGATACACCTGACTTTAAGGGTCCTGAACTTTCAGAGAGTTTTGATGACACGTGGCCGCTCAAAAAGTTGTACTTAAATCACCTGCTCATATCAGAGCAATACAGTGATCTGCAAGTTTGTATTCCCCTAGTTGGTGAGGTTAGAAAGAACAGTAACAGATACTCAGAGTTGGTAGAATAGCCATTGGAACAATATCAGGTATTTATCTGCTGCCCACTGTGCAAATCGGAGTAAAGACTTGTCTAATGTCAGGACCAACAAAAAATAAAAGGCTTTCTATAGTATATTAGGGTTTCTAAAACCATTATCTGTGCGAAAGAGAGTAGCTTTCAGGTATCTGAAGAGTTACAGCACACAAAACCTCCTACAAATGTAGGGCAAGTGAGAGCTTTAATGGCAAAATACAGAGATTTTTTTCATTATTAAGTACAATTTCACAATGTGCTCCAACATACCCACACACAATTTACTGACTGAAGGAAGAGAGGGAGTGTGACTTAGAGTGTCTTTAAAAAAAGGAAGTTGTTGGAGTATTATGTGAAAGTAACAATGCACTTATGTGTTTCTCAAGTGAGGCCAGTAAACATCCCTTAACTAAAAAAGGGCCTATTAACCTTCTATGTTCTCTCTTTTAGTAGCCTCAAAAGCAGCACCACACAGTGTGTTGAACCTTGCTGCATGCAAAGCATAGCCCAGCGCTATTTTTCTACCACCATAATATTGCTGCTCAGAGCCTCTGGTCCAAAGTTCGCACAGGGAGGCCAGTCCATTTTAAAAAACCCTTGGATAGCCTTTGTCTCGCAGAAGTGTAGCCACGGATTCAGTAAGACACTGCACAACCTCTGGGAGCATCAGAGGTTTGTATATGGCCATGTATACGGGCGCTGTATATATGGCAGAGATTAACAAACAAGGTGCCAGCAGATGGCACTCAGGAATGTGAGTGGCACTCCTGGGTTTATCAGAGCTGCAGGCTCACTGGTTGTGTGATCCACTATGAAGTACTTACATGCACACTGTAACAAGCCCAGTATGTTTCTAGACTGAACTCATGCAAAGGAAAAAGTAAGTGTGTTTAGTGTTTCACATCTTTCGTCAGGGATTGAATTGCTGTCTCCAGTTTAGGAAGTCTTTGCATCCATGCTGCAGGTGACCAAAGCACTCTATAAAGTAGCCTCTTTCTGGATTTAGGAGTGAGTTATTTTGCTGTATAACTGATAACTTATTGTCTTTTTATTTTCTTTTTCTCTCCTCTTACTTGGGTCCTGAAGGAAATGGAACTTGAATGGTTACTGGTTAAGAGCTCTTTTTTAAAGGAAAGCTTTGGTCTCTAGCCCACTTTACTAAGATCACTGCAGTAGGTTACTCTTACTTGTCTTAGGAAATGAATTAATCATCTTCTATAGTTTAGTTTTAATTAACAATACTAGGTAGGCTCTGTCCCCTATAATTTTATTGTTGAAGTCTAGGAAATGCTTGGAAGGAAAAATCAGGCTGTGCCTGTTTGTGTTGCAGAGATGAACCCTCCACAGGTCTACCAGCTAACCTTTTACTTGCAGGAGCTACAGACTTCAGTTGATATGGAGGTTAAAGTTACATCTTAGAAGAGAAACTTGTAAGTAAGGAACAGAGTCTTGTTACACCATAACTCATGAAGTTAGCGTCTCAATTTGCTGACAAGCACTTTCTTCTATGATTTATACCCAGACCCTAGCAAATTAAGAGGGTTTTTTCCCTTCCTTTTATACCATGACTGGGTTGAATGTATCCAACGTTCTTACACTCTGGAGTTTTCAGACGGCCTGAGTCATACTTTTTGCTAGTGTTTCTTTGGTCTAATATGGGCAGGTAAGAAAGAAGTCAGTCAATGCCAAAGGCATTTTCCAGAGCTCTCCCTGTAAGGCTTCAGTCTGGATATTAAAGTCTGGGCTAAAGTCCAGTGCACTGAATCCATAGAGGTTTCATAAGCTAAATGGAATAATTAAACAACATTTCTGCAGTTTCAAGTGTATCCATAGCACTATAAGACTGAGTGTGGCCTGAATCTGAAGCTCTTTGAAAGAGTCAGATGTAATTTCCAGTATATACTTGTACAGTGGTTAATAACTTAGCATTTAAATTGTGCCTGCTGAAAGCTTGATATACTAGTTCACATGACAGGATTTTTCTTTTGGTCTCAAAATATGGTTTGAATTGGTAGTACCATTTCAAAATATTTTTGTGGTTTATTTTATAGGGTTTTTGTTTGTTTAATAACCCATGAAAGTAGGTCTTAATTAGGAAGCTGACATTTGCATACTGATCTGTTCCTCCCTATGAAAGCCAAAGAAGTGCGCTCACTACACACACACACACATGCGCGCACGCGCAGCAGCTCTGGTGTCCAGCCCACTGTGATGTGCACCAAAAAAAAAAAAAAAAAATTGTCAGTTTCCAGACATTTTACATGCCATTCATGAATGTCTTAATTATTTGGGTTTAATTACCACAGCTCCTGTTGGGATGCACTTCTGGGTGGCTTCTAATTCAAACTGTGTGTCTGTCCTGACTGATGGAAGAGTTGTTAAAAAAAAAAGGACGCAACTAACTATCAGAAAATAAAATACATAGTTGACAATGACACATCTGTGATTATACATAGGTTAATAGGTTAAATTTGTGGCCTGGGAACACTGAGACTGAACCCTACATCTAGCTTTCCGCTTAACCTTCTAACTTAGAGCAAGTCCAGGTGTTTTGAGTTTTCTTTTCCCCTTCTTAGTTTTGGCTGGTAGTTCTAGCTAAACCAAACAGATTTCCTAGGGATATTAAAAAATTTTTAAGCTCTTCTCCTAACATTAATTTGTGCAGTACATATGCTTGTATTATGCATTATGGCCCATGATGTGTGGCTCCAATGCCCTTACGGTCAGATTGAGAGTTAAAAGGGCCTCTGTTCTGAAGACTAGACCTCTTGGAAACAGCTGATCCTGTGGAGCCTCTGGGACCACTGGAATGCTAACACCAGTTTTGATTCAGTGTTTCACAGAGACATTACAAATGAAGTTTTGGGCCTCTGTAGCATTCAGTTGGCTTTGTCTCTGCTACTTCTGCAGTCTTGAACTAATTTTTGTTTTAAAACGAGGCACTTGGTTGAAGCAAAGGCAGTAGGTGAAACAGGAAATGGTATAGGGAAGTAAAGAAAGAGCCAGAAAAGAGTGGAATATCATTTGGCAGATAAAGACTGAAGAAATATTAGATAGGCATTGAAATATAGATATACTCTGGCCATAAGAATGGAGTTTTAGGAGAGCAGTAAGAGCTTACAGGACTCAAGTGGATAATGTATCTATACTGAAAATGAGGAGCATGTAAGGGTAAGGTTGAACGTAAGCACTTTAGGGCTGTCATGGAGTCTGACAAAAGACCAGAAAAAGAGGGGATGGTGCAAGATACAACCAGCACAACTAAAGATACCAACTGGGCCAATTAAGAGCCATGGAGAATAAAGCTGCAGCATTAGAAAGCAAGCAGAGGGGACTGGATGCTGCTCCTGAAAGGGCGACCATCTCTCAGAATGTGTACAAACTATGACTGTTGACACTGAAGGAATAAAAGCACTATTCTGAGAAAGAGCATAGAAGTTCAGCAAAAGCTTACTGAAAAAGAGCAAAATGTTTTGTAAGTTATATTGGCTTCTATGGAAGAGGAACTATACATAAAAATGTAATGCAAATCCTACACTGGCCAGAAAGGAGACCTGCAAGAAAACTATACGCCTAGTTTCCCAAATACAATTCCCTTGCATAGTCAATAATCGCATGTAGACAATGGATTGACCTTTAAGCATTTAGCCAAAATGTCACTTAAGGCAAATGGTAGCTTGACTGGAACTCATAGTGGAGAGGAGGGGTCCAACACTTGATTCAGAAGCTGACTTTCCCTGATCTAAATTGGAAATAAGCTCATTCTTTCCTAAGGTAGAAAAAGAAATCCAAATCTTTCAGGATGTTTGCTTGAGGCAGAGTTTTGCCCTTGTTTTTATTTCACTTCCCTTCTGATCAGAAGTAGTTCCAGTTAAAATGTCTTAATGACAGACAAGAGGAGCGTTTTGATTCTCATCTTGCAAGCAATTTCATGCCAGGATGACTTCACAGACTTCAGCTGAATTACTTCCAGTTATGCTTGGGTAAATGACTTTAGAATTAGGCCCAGGCTGTCCATGACTTCACGCTTCTCTGAGATCCTGAAGATGCAGTTTTTTTCAAAATTGACACAGACATGGGCAGAAGTTGGAGCACCCCTGGAGATCAATCTCACTTCAAAACATTTGCTATGGTGGAAAAAGAGTTTACAAGCAGCTGTTGTTCATTCCACCTGTGCATTTCCCCCTCTCTGAATGTTAAAAGGGTGCTTGCCTACATTAAAGCTGCTGTTGGCTGCATACATACAGTGTTTATTTTAACACAAGTGAAACAGCTACCACAAATGGCAATTCACACAATCATCAAAGCGAGCAAATGGCAAGTATGCACATGTAAGGGAACAGCATCCTTTAATGAAATTCAGTTTTAAGAGACAGCCAAGAGTCTGACAGCCCTCTGTCTTGCCCTTAGAATGGCAGTGTGAGGGGTAGATTTTGGCAGGCAGCTTCTGAAGAAAGACAAAAGCATCAGACTGAGCTCAGAGCTGCAGTCAGTCCTGGCAGATATGATTTCACAGCCATACTTGGGATTTCTCACTGCATCCAGGTTCTGGCTGCCCTCTCAAGCTGAATAAGGAAGTGTGAGCGAACACTATCTCATGTTGCCCTTCTCATATTGGGAGTATTTGAAATCTCATCCTAGACAGTGACAGGACAAGTTAAAACTGTAGCAAAATACTGTGATGGAAATTTCTTTTTGACCACTTTGTTTCTCTTCCTGTCTGAAATTATACTTTTTTGAAGATATTTCTCCATTGTAGTCTGAGTGGAAAATCTGTAATTATCAGAGCAAATTAGATTACATCTGAAATTAAGCAGGTATCCTCAAAACCTGCTGTTGCGGAAAAACTTCAGGGAAAGCAAGACTGTAGTCTTTTGTCATTAACCCCATTTATAACTCCATTTATAAATTGCAGTCTCACACCTTCCCACGTTTCCTTTTCCAATGTTAACTTCCCTCTAAAAAGTTGGTGAATGTACTTGTGTTCATTTAGCTAGGCACTAGTGACAAATATTCACTCATCTATTTCTAACATCCCATTTTGTGATCTTTAGTTTTAATATGTCCCCTAATATGGGAATACATTTCTTTGTTCTGAAGATTCATCTGGTATTCTGTGACAGGGTTTAATCTTGGCATTCATTTTTGCATGTAATTGATCCACTTAATGGGTATTTTTATGAGATATTGTAGAAACGTTATACTGAACTACCCATTTTAGTCCACACCAAGAGGTGGACATCTACACAATCTGCTGGTCACATCAAGGTGGAGTGCAAAGAAGCAAACAGAACACATATTTCTCTGCCAACTTCATTCTTTCAATTTAGCTTTCCTCAGCTTTGGGATTGGGAATCCTGCTGCTGAGAACAGCCCCAGCTATCTATCCTTGGGCTTGCTGCAGGTCATATTTTAGAGAACATGGAACAGTAACTGGCAAACTTAGCTGGCTATAAAGCTGGTGTAATATTTAGGAAATTCTGTTTACTGGTAGTAGCAGTTTTCAGTGAAGTGGCACTGACTTGTGCTTGCTAGATATCCAACCCATTATATCTAAAAGTGTGACTGAGGAAAGCTATCTATATATGTACATGTATATATATATATATATATATGTGTGTGTGTGTGTGTTTGTGTACTCACGGCCAAGTACAATTATATCTACATTACCAAGTAGAGTGGTGTCAAAGTAACAGATTTGTAGAGCAAATCATTTGGTACTAAGGACCAGAGTTTGTCCTATATAGACTTTAGGGAGTTTTATTTTGGTCTAACCACATCTTCTGGTTTCATCTAAAAGGTACCCAGTTCGTGTGCCTCAAGGCCAGCCCAATACAAACAAAAGTACAGGAAGTGAGGTTAACAGAGAGATTCACATCAAAACTACAATCTTGATCTAAATTAAAATGCTAATTAAGATACATTATGTCCCTCTGGCAGTGCATAGTGTAAATGGCTGATGCAGTCAGTACTTTACCATCTTTCTGATAACCATTTGCAGAGAATCCTTCAGTACCATTAGATGTCAATGATATCTTGTCTATATCAGTGATTTCTCTTACATACATGCAGCCTGACTTTTCCCTTGTGCTTAAATGCCATTTCAGGTTTATTGCTTGCTAGCATGGCTCTAAATTGTGTCTAGCTTTTCTGTGGCAGCTGAAGCTTGTAACGCTACACTGTAAATGCACTGTGCTGCCCATTGTCTCTAGAGCTGAGAAACTGTTTTCTTTCCAGTCTTTTTTACAAACAGTCTCTAAGTTGATTAACCAACTTGATCAATCTCTATTTTCCACTGGCCTGTAAATTAGAAGGGAAAACAAAATATGCTAAGTTGGTGCTAAAACACTATGACATACTTCACTGATTTACTAGGGAATAAACAAAAGACAGATCTTGCCTTTTATAGACACAAGTTCCTCCATGCCAGAGTTGTATAATCTGCCTTTGCCAAGGTTTAATTACACAGAGTTTTTGTGGTCCTTTGGAATCACAACCTCGGTTAACTTCCATCAAAAAAATAAATCTATGTTTAAGTACCTCACCAGAACAATTTTTCCATCATGGACAGGCTGTCATAAAGGAATCAAATGCAAAATAATATGTTATTCATGAATACAGATGCTCTGCCTCCTCCCAAGAGAAGGTATATGTGTGTGTATATATATATATATATATATATATATATATATATATGCAGACACTTCTGATCCATCATAGCAAATACCTTGCTCCATCAGCACCAAAGACAGTAGGATACATTCTGATGCCCAGGGCCGGCCTGATTATTTAGAAAAGAACAATAAAATTGCAGATCTTGAAACTGCCTGAATGCTGAAACTGTCAGGATCCACAGAGGTCAGAAGTGGAAAGAGAGGGATCATCTGAAGTTACTTACCCTGTGTCTCAGGACACCACAAACATGACGCTTTAGTCTTGACAGCATTACTACCGAGGATCCCAATGCTATGAACTTAGGCAAACTTCACACACCTGGTGAATACCAGAATGCTATAAACCCCTGTTTATTACTGCAGTAGTTCCTGGGAATATTCAGGGAGGGAGGGGCGTGAAAAAATAACTGATTCAATCACCTTTTCACTAAAGATATGCATCAAAGAACAGATTATTCCTGCTGTACATTGCCACTTGGAATTAAGGGAGATTGTGCACCATTTGGCAAACACTTTTTCCTCTTATCACCACGCTGCTTCAGATGCAGATAGAACTGAGGCTGTGGTTTAAATTTGACCAGCCAAGTTTCCCAAACACAATACAGGCCTTGCCAAAACCTTCAGCTGACAAAGTTTTCCAGGACAGGGAGAGAATTTTTAGGCAATCTGAGTAGCTCTTTTTTCAAATGCCTCTTTCCCAGCTCCTCATATAATTGTTTGGTGGCTACCACTAGCTATTGAAGACAGCTGAGGTTTGGCTGATCAAGAGGCAGGTTGCAACAGTAAGCAGGATCTGGCAGACAGCAAGATGATGTGAGTTTTGGAATGCTTCTTTCTGGCCACTGGAATGAGCTAGAGAACAGAGCTTGAATCAAAAGTCCCTAGTCTGGAGCTATTTTAAAGCTGCCTCAGCAGCTCTCCTGACAACAGCCTTACACATATGCCTTATTATTGGAAAACATATTATCCTACTGTACACTGATTGTGCCCACAAAATTATAGTGATAACTATCACTGTTGGATTTCTACTGCTGAGGCAAGAGCAAAACTGGAATGCTGGCTGTGGAGTTATAAATGAAAGACAATGTTCTAATGTATGCTGTTTGAACTATCCAAAAAGATTAAATGATTTATAGAATTTGAAGATATTCCTGAATCTGAAAGAATTTAGTCCTCCAAACTACGGTTTTAAGATATACAGGCCCCATTACTTAAAATGAGGATTCCGGCTGCTTTGTTGGTAAAGCTGAACAGTAGCTCTTAACACATAATTAACTTTCCACATCAGTCAGGTGATTACACCCAGCCTTGTGCTTACTAGCTAGAGGAATTTTACCCACTGAGAAGTTGCCTCCTACCTTTATTCACATCTGTTGCAGTGGAGTTTAAGGATATTTGATTCCCATGCAGGGTAGAAGCCAAATTTTACAGGAACTTGTATAGCAACAGATTGTGGTGCAGACTGGATGATTCAGTAGCCCCAAGCTCTGTCTGGCCTTTGGACATGAAGCAGGAAAAAGATGGTTTTCCGGATTACTTGACATTTCTTGCAGGATAACACTGTGTTGGTGAGCTCATGGATTATATTTATCTGCCTGTTCCTATGATGAGACATCCATACTTAACCAGGAATAGCCACTGACTTCAACTGTGCTAAGGGAGGGGTACAGTCAGTACAGAAGGGCCTGAGGTTTGAATGTTTTGCTGTACGACAGGTTTGCATGGCTATGTTTTCTCTGTTGTTGAAGCTGCTTCTGCCTGTCAAAGAAGCGGGTGTTACCAAATTTGGCCAGTGGCCCTGCACTTTTCCTCTGAATCCCACTAAAGACATGGGGGCTTGAGCAGATTTCATCTTTTTATTTTCCAAAATCTGGCAAACGTTTTCCTTTTCTCTTTCAAGACCAGGTACTAAACCGTTGATTCAGTGGCTCACATCTCAACGATAGCATAAATTACCATGACCTGTGTTAAGGTGATTCTAATGAAGCCATTTCAGTTAACACTGATTGAATGTCTTGCCAACAATATTACCCTAAAATGGCTATTATTCCATTTTGGCACATTTTCACTCCTGTGCTCCTCCAGATGACTAGTGTTGGTGTGAGGAGTCAGGGAAAGGAAGAAAAACTGTCTAGCTACTTGCATTCAAAACTAGACATTCCTAACTTATTTTTGTTCCTAAATCATCCATTCTTGCAGGGACAGAGGGTTTTTCCTGGCTTTGGATTCTTAACCTCATGGTTCAGATGTATTGTCTGAAAATTAAAAAGCAGGCAACCAGGAATGTAATGGCTTCTTGCTTGTTGGTACTGGGCTCTGTAGATCCCCCAGTACTGGTGGAAGGAATATATATCTCAACAGAGGAAACATGCAGACAATCAGTAGCCTGTAATATTTACAACTAGCAGATTAGGTATCTGCTGTCCCCAATAACACATCTGAAGCACTTGACACCAGTGAGTGCCAGACAAAATGTGTTACTGAGCTGTGGATAAGCCTATCTCCAACAGCAATAACTGTTGTAACTTACCCAACACATTCCCATATCAATTAATGTCTTAACTGTACACACATTGCCTAAAGGATGTAGGGAATTTGACAAAGGATTACTTTAGATAACTTGGAATTATTTTTATCGAGATCCTACCAGTACTGTATCTTCCTTCTATAAAGATATGCTTAACAGCATTGCCTGATAGGTAGTAAGCCTTGGTTTGTTACTATTGCCTCCAGGTTAAGTTTTTAAATCTTGGCAAGTTTAAATAGGGATGCTACTGAGTAATACTACAACAGCAGTCTATTCCCTCACACTGACTTCTAGTGTGCTGTGGAAATGCTTCCACTGTAGTTGCCTAGATAGAATGACATTGGGCTTTTCAATCCTGTTTATCTGCTATGATCTGTAGAGATAAAATAAAAACATGAGTACAAATTAGGGGCTGCTTTTAACTCCTTCAGAATATATGGACAAAAATTAAACAAAAAGGCAAGTTAACAGTCCAGCATGGTCCACTGGGATTCCTCTTCTGCAGAAGAATTGATTGGTGTCATTGCAAGTTCAATTCATATTCATGTCCAGGCAAAGCTCTCTAGGAACTAGACCAGTGTAAGATCAAAGCACCTTTTACTCTTTAGTGCATTTCATCGTGCCATCTGTCTCTGTGAGGTTTATGTGCAATTATCCCATTTTACAGATGGGGTAGAAAGCATAGAGGCTAAAAGACTTGGCACTGGCCTTTATTGCTGCAGTGGACTCTGAAAGGAGATAAGGAGAGTCCCTGCTGACAGGGAATGCATCTATGTGGACACATAAAGGGAAGGAATTAAAGGAATTGTATGGGAGGGTTTACAGCTTTATCAGTTTGTTTATGGTACTATGATAAGATGTTAGTAGAGAAAAGCATGTCTCTGGGAAACCTAGAAAGAATAGAACTCCTCTCCCTGCCATGGGGGCTCCGAAACCCCTCATGATAAAAAGTCTTGGTTCAAGCTGTAAAATATTTATTGATTAAAAATAATAGCTGAAGCTTTTTCAGTGCCTTTGATTCTAACACACTTTGCATACTAGAACTCCTGTGCTACAAGTGATACTTCTGAAATGTTGTGCTTGAAGAGTTCCATGCAGAGCAGCATCCCACATTGCTGTTGCTGGGGGAGAAAATGTGGTGAGAATTAAGAATACACTTACTCATCTTGGAATTTTGCCAGAATACAAAGAACAACACCCAGCTTCTTAGAAAAAAGAAACTCATTAGATCTTTAGTTACAAAATATGGAAGGATTAAAAAAACCCTAACACAATAAGCTTTTCATGCTTCAAGACAAAGATGGGGAATTTTCTCAGAATGCAATAGCTATTATCAAGATTCATTCAAATTTATCTTTGTACTTCCAGAAGTGCTACCCTATGACACCTCTAGGCCAAGATACAGCATTACAGCATATCCCTCAGTCAGAGGCGCTACCTCTTTGTTTCTTGCTGTCAGTGCTGCCTGGTACTTTTAACTGAGCCAAGGGAACTCCTACTGCAGAAGGTTAGCAGTGCAGATGGGAACAATGTTAAATTGCTGTTCTCCTTCCTTTTGAATCACAGAGGACAGAACCCACCCCAAAAGAAGGGAGTCTAATGTGCTTAATTACAATGTTTACATCATGGAGAAATCACCAAAAGATTTCTTTATCCTTCCTCTGAAACATGTGGAATTGGCTGCTGGCTGAGGCACACCACCAGCCTGTGTTGAGACACCAGGCCTGATCGAGGTGTGCACTTCCAGAGGACTGAGGAAGGTTTGCATCCTAATGGGAGTATAGTCCCACACAAATACTCCTTTCCCAGCACTGAACCCCGGAACAAGAGATTTTAGACATAACTCTTAATGGTCAAAATCTCTCCCATTCTTTCAGGAGAACACTGTACTTTTATCCACCTAGAAAAAGCCAGTTGGGGCCCCCGGGAACTACAGCAACCAATAAATAGCAAACAGCTACTAGAAGTGTGGCTGGTATGAATATTGGCATGTAAACAATTATTTCCAAGGCTGAACATGACTTTTAGAGACATCTCATGAAATTACTGAGGGAAATTACTTGGTCTATAAAGCACAAAAAAACCTATGAGGTTTTCTTTGTCCCCAGATTTGTTTACCATTAGATTTTAGGGGCAGATGAACAGAACTGTATACACTTACTACTTACTTTTCTCTGTTCTGTCTCCATCACTTACTGTTTTTAGCATGGAAACCTTTAAGACTACTGTAGCTGTAGTCTGAATTTCCTCCTTTCTTTATTGAGCACTTTAGGCCCACAATTGGATGCTCTATTTCCTAGCATACACCCTCATTTTCTCAGGGATTTGGTGATCACAATGAATTGCAAAAAATGTTTCTTCAAAACTGTTCAGCATTAGATACTGCTACTCCAGGCCTTCCCCTACAACAAACTGCTCTTGTTGAATGACTCCCTCTTTTCTTTATTCACTAAATTTACCTCTGAAGGAAGTCTAAACACTCAAATCAATGGCAGGAAAAATTACAACACTTATAAGAGTAGTTTAGCTGCACAAACTGCAAAGTATCTCAGCGGTCAGATAATTCAGAGATAACTATACACTACTGAAACTTGGAGCAGCCCCTAAAAATGTTAGATATGCAAGCAAATATGGCACAAAAGTTCCAAGATGAAATCTGAGAGAGCGTGTTTATTATCTGGGTGGGAGAGAAGTGCATAGAGACTACCTTCAGTTGTTTTGAAAGTCTTCTTGCTGTTTCTTTTTCAAAACAGTAAGCATCTCTGTAAAACTGTCTGACAGCTCTGAAGATTAAAAGCAGAGCTTTCTAATGCACATTTAGCAGCAGTCAGGAATATTAGCAGGATGCAAAAGCCTTGTCTACAGCCAGACAGGGGCTATGAAGAGAAGTGGCCAAATATGGTACTGCTTTAGCATCCCAAAATGCCTTCACAGATACATATGCCTGAGCAGCAGCAAGTTTTCATCACCACGCACAAGAACTGGATTACAACAGAGAACCTTTTCAGTGCTGCATTTTTACTGCAAAAACTACAAGTAGTTGCTCACCTGTTTGTTTGTTTGTTTGTTTTGTTTTTAATTAAGATAGTGGCTTGGAAAGTCCCAGGGTGATAGCAAGAGGAGACTCCTTCAGCACTAGTGCAACTAATCCTCTACCAGAGGCTTCATCTGTTGGCACATGTGAAGGAGCCTGTCTATGCAGCCCTGCTTTCAGAAGAGTTTCAGAGCTTCTGCAGAGCTCTCTGGTGCTGCAAGATGACAACTGATGGCCTCCAAGTTAGCAGTTAAAGGCCATTTGGAGTGGTCAGTGCTTTACTATTGGCACAGCAGATAAGTTAAATAAGGACAGAGGAGGTGTGTTGTGGGAGATGGTAGTCCCAATGATTCTGACAGTGGGTAAAAGGGTTAACAATTTCATTTTTGTGTACAAAATGGATCTCTGCCTGCCTTATCATAACGATTATTTGTACCTCAAAGAAGAATTATCCGGACAAGAAGGAATACATAGATTGGTGTTAGTTTCTTCCATTTATAGAGTTGGATTTCTCACAGCAGCATATCACAGAGGTACTCAAATTGGTCCTAAATAGGAGACTGGACACCAGAAGCAGTCATATGAAAAAGATAATAGTACCAAGGAAGACTTTCCCTTCTTTCTGTTACAGGTAATGCTGCAGGGTACCAGAACTGAAATTTTTCCCCTATTTTGTTTGCTTTTCATGATGAGAGCAGTTGATTCTGAGCCAAACATAGCAAGAATGATAAAAATGGTAACAGTTTAATTTGAATTTTGCGGAGAGGAAAAGGGAAGAAGCTTTCTATTGTTTCACTTCCTGGGTCTCACGTCTCTGTTTAAATGGTTTAAGTGGTTTAAACAGAGCTGTCTGCAACAGTTTCAAAACTAAATTAAGAGAAATTATTTTGTTGACTATTCCTACAGTGCAGTTCAGTGTTTTGTGCCAGAACAGGTGGTTTCCCCCAAATCCTACTTACTATAGACTCCTGAAGAAGGGTGCTTCTTTAATTTAAAACAAACAAACCTTTTCCCAGATTACAGGGAAAGTTCTCCAGAGGTAGAAATAATTTATTTTCCTATGTCCCCATGCCTGATAAGTAGTGCTTCTACTTCTTGTGCTTCTGGGGATTTTAGAGGTGTGGACAGAATTCTTTCGACATGAAGGGGGCAGGAATGGTGCCTAGCTGTGCTGCTAATAAATTTGGCTAAGTGTTGTGTTGGATCTGAATCGTGGGCTATTCCAATGTATATTTAAGGAAGGCAGTGTTCATTGGTTGATCTACATGACCCAAATGTCTTTGGGGGATATGAATAAAGAGGGAAGCAAGATAAGCTAAAAGATAATTAACAGGAGGCAAAATTAGCATTGAAGGTTATCCCATTTTTCAATTATTATGTCATCAATTTTATTTAAGAACCATTTAGAAGTGATTAACTCTTTGCCCAAGTTAAGCCTAAATATCTCTCTACTGAGAAAAATGAATGCCATTATCTACACTCAGTAAGGAAATGGAGAGAAAATTGCCAAGAGCCATGTAGCTCAATGGTAAAAGAAATTCAGCTCTCAGGCTTGGGGCCTATAGATCATTAATGGAAGTTTTGCACAATGAAACAGTGAAAGTACAATTTCTGCTTAGTGGTAGTGACAAGTATGGGGAGATCCTGGCATATTAAGGCAGACGCATAAATTCCACCCAGCTCTTTGTTCTTTTGTGTCCTAACATTTGTTGAATTCTTCCCACTTTCCATGGTTTATTTAAGAGCTCTTGCAGATGTTTTAGATTTCTTCTGATCACAGTTGAGCACTACTTACATTGTTTTTAAAAAAACAATATGCAATATATAATTTTGTATTAAGCTCCATTTTCCAAAGCCTGTGTTCCCCTGTGCCTTTTGTTCTCATATGTTACCCATTATAAAAATGGGCTTGTTAACTATAAATTTTTCCACAAATATTTTCAAGCTTTGATCATTCTGTCTGTCTACAGACATTTCATCTATCTCTTTAGTACAGGGATGCTATGTGGAATTGTGGTCACTAGTGTATTTGCAGTTTCACATTTTGCCTCAAGAAGAACTGATACAGTTCAGCATTGCCTGCTGAAGAAGAGTAGCCCTCATGTGGGATCAGGTGATGGAGCACAAACAGCAGCTTTTCTAGGCATATGACCTGCTGACATTGCAAGACACAGATGGGAGAAATGAGAAATGCTTCCTGGAGAAGAACACTCTTACTGCTTTTCACTGCATATCCCTACACCTGGACACTGTGGCTGATGCAGGAGCATCGTACATCTCTGCACTCCCTGTCTAGGATGAAGGCCCTGCTGTTGTGCTCTGCTGTAGCCCAAGCCATGCCTTGAAGACTCCACAGGTTTCAGACCACCTTTAGGCCAGAGAGCTGCCAACAAATCAAAACAGCTTTAGGAGGAGGCAGAAAGCCTGGAGCAACATTAACAAAGCTAATTTGGCTTATGAGACTGACTTGGACTGTAAGCAGCAGCTGGGAGTAAAAATCCTCCAGAAATCCATTATACAATGATGATGTTTCCCTACTTTCTTCCTTCCTTCTCCCCTTCAGTCTCTTGAGTACTTTCAAGCAAAGCCAAGTTAAGTGGTTCTAAGCACTAGTATGCCAGAAACACCAGTTAGGATTGATAGAGCTTTTCTCTTATGTTCAGTCCACAGGCAAGGAACAAACGGAAAATGAAAAAGTGAAGCTTCACCCAAAATCACTTCCTGAAACAATCACTTGCTCATCAACTCACCTCTCTCCTGTGGGCAAAGAGAGTGCGAACAGATGAATGTTAGCAGGAAATGCTTTCCATTCAAACACTCACACAGTGATCCAGTGCAAAGACAGCAGTGTGTTATTCACACAAGCTCGCAGGAACTCTCAGCACTAGTAGGCACAGCTGAGTGAAGAGGTGCTCTGTAGAAGAGTTTAGGGAAGGCCTCCAAGCTTACAGTCAAACCATCACCAGAGCAAGTGGAGAGGCAGCCTGAGATTGCATAGCCCAACATATTTGGGTTTGTACAGTGACAGCACTTTTCTGCTATCAGTAAATTGAATCTTGTCTGTCATGGCATTTGCCCAGTAGGTGGGAGGTTTCTTTCAATCCCAGGATCTATTACCTGGTGAAGTGGTGCAATCCAGTTGTGCTTTATGGTCTGGTACACAATCCAGAGAAAGCAGACACCATTCTGTCCCTCAAAAGAAAGGTTTAATATGCAGCATATACAGAGAATATAGAGCACCTGCAAGGGAAGGGGCAGTAGTGTTTTGTATGAAGTTTCAGCCATATCTGCACTCCAGGGTGCAGTTTTCATGTAGAGTGAATGGCTATGTAAGTGATGTTTGCCTGACTTGTTCTAGATCCTGTTTGTCTCCAGAATATCTTGACACTGATTTTTCTCCATTTAGCACAGGCCAGTATGTGAAGAAAGGTACTAAGCTACTAGTAAAGTCATCTGGACTCTCCCTCAGCTATTTCTCTCTATGGTTCCTGGAAGCAGCTGTTTTAAGTGATGTTTATAGAGGGAAGTGTGCTGCTAACTCCATCCTAACAGTAGGCCTCCTGCAAACTTTTAAGAGCTCTCTGCTTGTAGCAGGCATAATTTTCCGACCCTGTTCAATGTTATTCTGGGCACTGGTCTCTATTCTTGAGAAATTCCTTACTGAGCAGATTATAAGGGCAGCCAGTGACCCAATAACCTTCATTTTCCTGGGATGATGCAGTGGCTGATTCATGCTCAGGAAGTACAGAGGGCTGAGCAGAATGTGAAATGAGCTGCTGAAATTCCCAAGTCAGCGTTTTGTTACCACGCCATCGAGGGTAAGATTTCAAAGTATAAAATCATCCTTTAAATTCTCTCTTTTAGAGGTCAGGCTAAATGCTTCCCTTTTATATTCAAAGAGAGGGTGATCCTCGCCAAAGTCTACACAGGGTTTGCTCTTGTTTTGATTTACTTTGGTTGAGAGCTCTGTGTAGCAGGAAATGCAGCTTTCAACAGC
>JAVSBS010003012.1:0-16748 GCA_033124195.1 Coracias cyanogaster
GTGTCCTTCCATGTGAAGGGCCACTGAGGGAGCCATCTCTGTCTGTTGTGTCCAGCAGGCGATGCCCACACCACAGTGGGCAGCAAAAGACCTGGGACCACAGGAACCTGTGGCAGGACTATCTGAAAGAAGACTTGTGAGGGGCTGTCGCTGAGTTCAGTGTTGGCCTGTGTGATCAGGCAACTGATGGCAGCACAAAATGGTGATGGCTGAATCAGCAGAACATCCTGTCACTGGGTGCCACTGAAAAGAGACTAGCCCAATCCTCTTGACACCCACCCTTCAGATATTTATAAGCATTTATGAGCTCCCTCTCAGCCTTTTCTTTCAAGGCTAAAAAACCACAGGGCTCTCAGCCTTTCCTCGTAAGAGAGATATTCCTGTCCCCTCATCATCTTTGTAGCCCTCTGCTGAACTCTGTCCAGTAGTTCCCCACCTCCCTTGAACTGGGAACCCCAGAACTGGACACAGTATGCCAGATGCAGCCTCACCAGGACAGAGTACAGGGGGAGAACCTCCCTCACTCCCTCAACCTGCTGGTCACCCTATTTTTGATGCACCCAAGGGTGCCATTGGCCTTCTTGGCCACAAGGGCACACTGCTGGCTCATGGTACACTTCCTGTCCACCAGGACTGCAAGGTCCATCTCTGTGGAGCTGCTTTTCAGCAGGTCAACCCCTAACCTGTACCGGTGCATGGATAGCCTTCTTCCAGCTGTTGTGAGGGATCTATGCTTGAGTGAGCCTGAGAATGAATGTAGTGAGAGCAGAATGAAAGGAATCATACCATGTCCAGTTTTTACCAAGCAGAAAGATGTTACAAATCAAAATAAATAAATAGAATGAAAGAAAGAGAAAGTGAGGATGAACACTGGCAATTGGTAATCTAAGACAAGACAGCCCAATCTACAAGTTTGTTTTGCATGGACAGGTTTGATGGAGAATTAATATACCTCAACCTATCTCTGTAGAAAGCCACATATTGCTTTTCATACAGCTGATATGCTACCTGTAACCCTAATGACAGGGAACTAAAGAGGGCAACACAGCACATGAACAGGGTTGTCCTCCTAGAGATGCTCTGCATTAATAGAGTTCAATGACTGGGGACAATTGTTCACATTATAGCAGTGCCAGGAGCTGTCAGCTAGAGTTTGCTAGTAGAATAGTGTTCTGGCATGAAGCACAGTAAAAAATAGTAATAATCTATAATATTAATTGAAAGGTTTAGAAAATAACAGTGAGATGGAGAAGGAAATAAAGTCACAGTAGCTTGACACTGAGCCTACAGTTGCAGCTTTTGCACAGTGTGGGTATACAGAAAATATTTTGGATTTCAGTATTAAGCATTTGCTGAGTGACTGCTAGATATAGATTTCCTTTAAAAAAAAAAAATCTGGCTTGTGCATCATTCTCTAAGACTACAAAGCAGTACCGTTGTGTCCAGAGTACAAAACCATTGGCTTCCAGGAAGGAGTGCCTCTTGGAAATCTTCAAATATTTTTGAGCTTTCATAAAATGATTCAAGTTACTGTCCAGACTGACACCTTGTATTGCTAACACTTTATTCAGCAATGCTGTGTGAAATGTCATGACATCTCTCTTGTGCAGTAACTTAGAAAATAAAGTGTCTCACAACTGCATATCTGACACACCCCAGTCTTTGGCCTTCTCTCTTTCCACTCCTGTTGCCCTAGTTATCTTGCCAGACTGCCCGTAAATGTGTCTTGGAGACAGATTTCTGTTACATGTTGGCTCAGCTATTTCATCCTCATTTTCTTCAAATCTTTTTGTCTGAAGATGGGTATAGTCACTCCTGAATGTTGTCAAATATAAGCATTTGAGAAACTGATAAAAGATCTGGGCTAGTTATGTATGAGGCTATTTATTTAATGTGACATTTTTAGCCGCTAAATCACATACATGTAAATAAGCATAAATCCATAAATTACGTAGGCATCTTGGACAGGCAAGCCACTTATATTTCTGATCCCCAAAGCAAAATTGATATTTATTAATCAACCTGTCTGCCTCTATAATAAACTCCTGTATCTCTCAGCGTGTGGCCTCATAAAATGTTTTGTAAAAATATGCTCTTCCCTAAGAGATTTAGACCAGCTGTTAAGCAAGCCAGCTGAGCTGTTCTGCTCAGTTGCAGTCCAATTAGAGTTATGCACATTACTGAACTTTAGCTTTTCCAATCCTGTGGATTGAATGCTTCGGTTCACATTAAAAGTGTGATCTAGAATCTGTGTTGTCTCTCCAGAAATGTTCTATCACACATCTGGTCTAAAATTTGGATTTTAAAAAATAATACTAGTGTATATCATAACACAGGGAAAATTATTTAATCACAAAAAATATGTGAGTGCTCATAGGAAAAATGATGTCATTCATGTTATTTAATACCATAGGCTATGCTCACATCTGAGCAAAGGATGAATAGTTCTTGCATAGCTCCTCTTTGTGTAGGATGAATTACATCAGAGTTAAGTGCCAAAATCAGTATTTATTTATAAATGAATTAAGGGCTTTTATGGATGTCAATTTTTATTTTCGTTGACCTGTGGTACACTTCTAAAGTACTTTCAAATGTATTGAGAAGCCTAATTAAGTGAAAGATACTACTTTTTGTAGCTTTCTGAAGTATTTTAAGCATTCTGATTTTTAAAGAAATGCAGTTGGATAAATCAAATATGCATGACTTTTACAGCCTATGGTTTGACCTTTCATCCCAACTGAAGAGTTATTTGTGAGTTACTTGGATGGTAATGAAAATAGCTAGATATGTTTTAACCTTTATTTTTTTTACTGTTGTACCCATTACTGTCTGGGACGTGGAAATTATCAGGTTTCCTGTTCCAAGAGAATACGCAATCTCTTGTAAATTTTGTATAGTGTCTAAAACTCTGAAATACACTTAAGCAGAAGAACAGAGGCTCTGCCAGAGTCAAATAAGAGAGAAAAAAATGTCATCCATTAGGCAAAATTCCCATTTAAATCAGTGGAAGAGAATTTAACTGTTAGGAATTATAAAGGGGTTTGTTTAGTGTTTGTTTGCTTCTACAAAGTGGAACATCCTACAGATCATCCTAGGTATAAATACATCCATCCTATGTATAACTCTATTTCTTGAATTTATTACTGGGAAAATTGTGGTGCATAGTATTTATCAAAAATACCAAAAGCTACACTAAGAACATACTGAATTTAAAAGAATGTTTTATATTATGATGGTGTTTTAGACTCATATTTTACCTACAATGTTGATTTTAAAACCTGCCCAAGAAGGACACATAAATAAAACAGTTATTAAACATTCCATTCAATAACATTTTAAGACTCTATTTGTTGCTCTGACTAGAGTTTATCAGTGTACATAAGGAAAGCAGACCAGGTGTTTAGAAGTACCTCAGATTACATTATATCAGCTTTAAGAGCCTCCTTTACATTAGCAAAGAAAAGCATTATGGTAAATTACCTCACTTTCTGAAGGCCAGAACTTTGCAAGTAATGTATAACACATTCTGTAAGCTTGGTCTTTCAAAGGGTACACACTTTCCTGTAACTTTGGACCAGTTTCAACTTAAGTGACTTTGTTTATATATATTTCAAACATTGCTTGATTTTTATCAGTCTCTTGAATTGGCATTTTTAATGTAGGTTTCCTTGTCACTACACCATATTCAGTGCTTTTCTAACTAAAATCATAGAATCATAGAGTCATTTAGCTTGGAAAAGACATGTTGGATGAAGGTTGGACTTGATGATCCTAGAGGTCCACATCTACTTGTTTTTTGAACACCTCCAGGGATGGTGACTCCACCACCTCCCTGGGCAGCCTGTTCAATGGCTAACCACTCTTTCAGTAAAGAACAGCTTCCTGATATCCAATTTTACCTCCCCTGGTGCAACTTGAGGCCATTACCTCTCATTCTGTCATTAGTTACTTGGGAGAAGAGACCAGCACCAGCCTCGCTACAACCTCCTTTTAGGTAGTTATAGAGAGTAATGAGGTCTCCTCTCAGTCTCCTCTTCTCCAAGTTAAACAATCCCAGTTCCCTTAGATGCTCCTCATATGACATATTCTCCAGACCCCTCACCAGCTTCGTTGCACTTCTCTAGACCCACTCCAGCACCTCAACGTCCTTCTTCTACTGTGACACCCAAAACTGGACACAGTGCTCAAGGTGCAGTCTCACGAGTGCCGAATACAGGGGCACAATCACCTCCCTACTCCTATTGGTCAGACCATTTCTGATACAGGCCAAGATGCTGTTGGCCTTCTTGGCCACCTGGGCACACTGCTGGATCATGTTCAGCTGGCTGTCCGCCATCACGCTCAGGTCCTTTTCCACCAGGCAGCTTTCCAGCCACACTTCTCCAAGCCTGTAGCTTTGCTGGGGGATTGTTGTGATTGAAATGCAGGACCCGGCACTTGGCTTTGAGGTCTTTCTCAGCAAGGAATGTTGCACATTCCTAAATGTGCAGTAGTGTAGACTGAAACCTAAGCTGTGTACCCTGTCCTGAAAACAGCTGAAATAGTGACTTATAAAGTAGTCTGGTATTCTGTATCTCTTTGCATGGGCAAAGAAATAAGATTTAATATGTAGCATTTATCCATGACGTGTTGCTTGGGACTGAGAATGCAATCAAAGCCGAAGGATTACTGTGCTCTTTCATACACTTGTTCTGATGGAAATCCTGAAGGTAGGAATAGCCAGGTTTTGCTACCGAGTTGTTGTCTTCAAGGATACTGAGGGAACACATTCATATAACACATTTGTGTTGTCATGTTATGTCCTGAGCTTTAATGGTGATTTATTGTTCATAATAGATGAGATAATCAAAAGGTATATTGCTTTAGTCCTCTTCAAACTGAGACCATTTGAGCCTGGAAGATTATGCTGCCTGTGCTTACCTCATCTTAAATCACAACAAATTACCAATACACTTGTGTAATGCATTTGGAATCTACCATCTTTTTGCTGTCTTCCTCCAGCATTACTGTAGGAAGAGTATCTTCTCAGGTAAGTGAGTATTATTTAATCTGTTATTTTTAAGGAACTACAAAAGCATAAATGCCTATTATGTACTGGAAAGGGGAGGCTTGAAAGTAAGAAATAGACATATCAGAGGGCATTTTAACAAAACAGTTTTGGCAGTGGATTGTGCTTAACTGCTTAAAATAATGACTGTGGGAGCGTTAGGCAGGTTAGTGCCAGGTAGGCAGACAACTGAATGCAGTCCCCTTATTATCTGTGGCTTGTGGGACTTGATGTACTAAGGATCTGATCTGGTTCAGAGCTGGGGGTCCCCATAACCCAAACCAACTGCTATCAATAATTACAGGACTGGTAGGTTGTGACAACCAGCAGTGTTTGGGAGCAGAGTATCTGGGAGCCTGAGCCTGCTAGGATAAGGCACGACTTAGAAGTCTGGGCCTTTTTATCACTTTTACCTTCACTGAACCTTTCAGCACTTTGAACGGTGAAGAGGAGGAAAGTAGAGAACAGGTTGTTTCTCTTAAGATCAGAGCTCCCCTTCAACGCTGGGAATGGGATTTTGGCACATTGCTCATTATTTGATTCTCTTGGCTGGAAGCAGGAAGCATTTTAGAGCTTTTAGTCCAGTTCACTCTCTAACTGGCTCCCCTAGAGCCATATAACAAATAACTGGAGTCCTTGGAGATGCTTGTTCTGGTGCATCACTATGTGGAGGACAAATATAAGTTGTGAAAATCGGGGTATGTTGAATCTTTTATATGTTTAGCTGTGGAGAGTGGTGGAGAAACAGTCCTTCATTCAACTTTCATTCTGCTTCTGGAAGATCTAGGCATGAAGTATGGTGCTTTACAGTATACATGAAAAACAAGAGGCAGTTAATTTCTTGCTTTTGTGGTCATTTCTCTCCTGATGATGCTTCTCTAAAATTTCACATAAGTTCACTCTAGCATCTTCATGGTGTCTGGGTGACATATGAGGAGACAATCAATGTGCCTGGCTTGGCAAAAATCAGTTTGCAGAAAGGTGTGAGAGAATCTTTTAAGCTGCTAGATGTACAAATCAAAAGAAAGTATTTCCAGTGAGATGTGCAGAACAGAAGTTTTAAAAATATCTGTTGACTGGAATCCCAAGGGAAAGTTAAATGTAAATGTAATTTAGAAAGCAGTATTGACAGCCCTGGAGAAGGCTGAAATGTTCTGATTTTTGATGAAAAAGAAAGATAAACATTTTGACAATTTCAAGGAACACTTTCTCAATTTTCTACTGGTTTGAGAACTTGGAAAGTTTCTGTTTTCTTGAAACACTCAGATTAGATTAAAAACCTTCAAAGTGTTTGAAATGATGCTATTTTTTATTGTTGTCCTAGAAAGCTGTATCAATTTTTCTGGATTTTTTTGATCAGCTCTAGCTCGTCTGTTATGAAAGTATATCCCACTAGCCATATGCTGCCTCAGTTCTTCCTCTGGTTTTCAAAGCACCAAAATCCTCTGCAACAAAATTTTCCCTCCACAACTGTTTCTCATGCTTATCCTAAGCAATGGAAATAAAATAGACTGGTGTTGAACTTGAATGGTATTGACTAAGAAAACATGGTGTGACAGATTTTATTTTATCCATTGTTAGCATATAATTAATTAATTAACTGAAATACGTTTTAGACAGGTAAACCTACATTTTATATTTTAATATTTGCTGTATATTTTTCTACTTCTGCAGATCTTCTTAAAGGTGTAAGAAGAATAATTTCTTGTCCTTGGCCTCAAATTCCTTTACAGTTCTTTTATCTTTCTGGTCAAAATGGGTATAACACCATCCTTTATTACTGTTACTGCTAAAATGGACCTTTTCACATGTCACATTACAATGAAGCATTTGTGTAATCAGTTTTGTTACAGACTCGCACAGACCTTTCAGCAGAATTCTGTAAGGTTCCATATGAGCTAGTGCGGGGGTAGATGCTCTCTTTTTTTCTATAATACTTTCTATCACATTATTTCACATTTGTTAATACTTTTATCTTTAGATTTTCCCAGTGCTGTAGAGCATTATTCTTTTCATTTTAAGAGTGAGCAGCTGGCTTGCAAGGAATAATTAAGATCATGCAGAACTGTAGCAGAATTAAAAGAGAAAACCTGGTGCCTGGTCTGCTGTGGTTTAGGCTGTCCTCCCTCTGCTTATC
The DNA here is from genome assembly GCA_033124195.1 of Coracias cyanogaster. Classification (NCBI taxonomy): domain Eukaryota; kingdom Metazoa; phylum Chordata; class Aves; order Coraciiformes; family Coraciidae; genus Coracias; species Coracias cyanogaster. The sequence continues at coordinate 7,185 of JAVSBS010003012.1, forward strand.
TTGAGAAACAGAAATGTGGTGAGGCAATTCCAGAAGCATGGAGACCTCATCCTTGTCTCTAGTTGTAGGAAGCAAGAGTTACAGCCAGTCCTGGCTAAAGACTTCTTGCTGTTTGCCAATCATAATTAGCAGTAGACCATCTTGTATTTGGTGGGATTAAGTAGAACCTTTTCCTCCGTATTTCTTCTCTTTTGCATTTTAACAAGAGTACATTGCTTTTTTAAAATTAGGTGTTCAGCACCTAAAGTGTTCAGCAATGTTGTTCTTAATATTTTGCCTCTGAAATGCCTTAATGTCTGAAAGATACTGGACTGCAGTGCTTGTCTCCATGAGCTGTGAGGATCAGCCTAGGAAAGCTGAGGGCAGAAGTAAATAGCAAGAACTGAAATTTAAATAAAAAGCAGAAGTCATTATCTGTTGTATTTGTTTCTTCACCACATATGGGATATGTTCTCCAATATGCATAAAAAGCCAGGTAGGAGCCCCTGGGGGGAGGTGGTGATAGGGGCTTTTCAGGTGACGGATGGCCCAGCCAATAGCAGAATATATCTGGAGAGTGTCACAGCTGGGAGTGGGGAACTGCTGCTTTGGAGACTTTGGACTTAGGAGAGTGGCCAAAGGCAGCCCAGCCTCTGAGATGGCAGAGTGGGTTGTGCATGGGCTGCACGGACTCTGCTGCTTCTCAGAAACATACCGAGTGAGTTCAACCCACACATGTGCCTTGCCTGCAAGGAGTGGTGGCGTGAGATAAGTTAATAGCTATCCTGTTTGAACTCATCACTTGTAATTATTCAATATTTCATAGTTCAGTGAAACCTGACATCTTGTGCATGAGGATTTTCTGGAGTGGTTGGTGTCAGAACAAGGGCTAGGCACATTCACTTTCAAACCATCGGATGACGCTGGGTCAAAGGAGGCCACGTGTTTCACTGATACAGTGGCTATAACTTGTGGTGATTCTGCTTAAGCTGACTTTTTAACTTTGCTCTCGGGGCTGATAAAGTGAAAGTGAGATTTAAGGAGGGCTTTGGAAGAGAAGAGAGCTTGTAATCAGCCAGGAATGAAATAATGTTTATGATAGGATTATATATGTTCCCATGCTTGTGCCTGTGACTGTTTTTTGGGGTTCTTTTGTGATTACCAGTGAGATGAACAGCTCGTTAGAGGCTGCCTTACTTGCTGGTGCTAAAAAAAGATCATTGTCTCTACTTTGTGCCTTACTTGATCCCTTTTTGAAACAGAGATAATATTCCACCATGACGAAGAGGTACTTGCAAATACAAAGGAAACAAAGATACTTAAATACCACAGGAAGGGAGGCATATACACAGTGCTGTAATATAAGTGTTTCCACACTAGATTCAGTTTTGATCAGGATTATATTTGGCAAGTCCCTTGCAAAATACACTGGAGAAACACATAAGTGCTGCTTGCAATGTGTAGTTCCTTCTTTCTTTTTCCCTCCCCAAGGATAGATTTTGTAGTTTGTGCTATTTTCTGTGGGAGTACTTGCCATGCAAATACTTAACTGTACTGCATGTGCTGTGCTTTGATTTGATACAAGAATCTGAGCAGCATAATGGCATATCTGAGGATTTTATACAACATTTTGGTTGTGATTTCTTTACATATTGGGGAGAAACTTAAAAATTTCTATCAGACAGGTAGAGCAGGAAGCAATATCTACTGAACGAGGGACAAAGACAAGAATAAGGTGACATTTTTGAAGTTTTTATTTATTTTTAAGGCTGCTAATGGTCATTACATTACTTGTGTGACTCACTAGAGTTTTCTATGTACCAGCAGAAACTAGAATGGAAAATCAATTTCTAAAATCAAAATTAAGTACCATAATTAGATTTGTCTCTATTCCAAGGCTTAACAAATACAAGAGGAAAAAAAACTGCCTAAATTTAAAGCATTGTCTCTTATGCCATTATATTTTAAAGTGCTGGAGTACTTCCCTGTGTGCAGCAATGCGCTGAGTCTCAGTGTTTAGCACAGGACTTATTTCATTTTCATTTCTTGTGCTTCCACCGTTAAAACTCTATTTCATGCTAATATGTAGCTCAGCACCTCATTCTCTCTTCTCTTGACCTGTTGTGCCACATGTAGCAGGTTGTGTGCCATCTATCACATCAAATAATAGAGAAGTAGAAAAATAGAAGTGATAATTGCATGTCAGAGGGCAGGTACACCAGTTTGAGGGCCTCACACTTAAAGGAGATCCATGGGAGGAAATGCTTGCATTTTATTTCTTTACTGCTCTGAAGTACTGTGGCATTGTGTATTAAATTCATTACGCCCTCTGCTAGAAGACCATTCTGCCATGCATCAGAAAAGGTGACAGAGGAGATGTCTGCATGCAGTATCTTGTGTTTTAAGGGGAAATTAGACCTGGAGCAAACTTGTAATGTCACAGCTGGGTGTCTGAAAGCATAATTTCTACAGAGGAAAGATTTGGCACGCAAAATATTAAGGGGGTAGAAAAATTTAAATTGGAAGAGAAGAGTGTGAACCTCTGCCATCCTTAATATACAGCATTTCATTTTCACTGCTTTTTCCCATTTTTATCCCATCTTCCTTCATCTTCTGCTTCTTTTTGGTTTTGGGTTTTTTTGGGTTTTTTTTCCTCTTCTCTGCAACATTTCTTTGTCAAGATACATGACTGTTCTTGGAATCACTATGCTGTATTCCAGCCATAGACTTAGAAGCTCCAAGGAAGCATTTAGCTTTTAAGCAACTCTGAATCGCTAAAATTCAAGCTTAAGTGATAGAATTTTAAAATTTTTATTATGAAAAAAAAAATTGTTATGAAATATTGTAACTGGTAGAAAATGTCACAAGCTGAAACTTGCATATTTGGCACTGGTGAGACTGTACCTTGAGTACCGTGTTTGCTTTTGGGCCCTTCACTGCAAGAAGGACATTGAGGTGCTGGAGCATGTCCAAAGAATGGCAATGAAGCTGGTGAAGGGTTTAGAGAACAAGTCCTATGAGGAGTGGCTGAGAAAACTGGGGTTGTTTAGCCTGGAAAAAAGGAGGCTCAGGGGAGACCTTATCACTTTCTACAACTACCTGAAAAAAGTTGTAGCAGGGTGGGTGTCAGTCTTTTCTTCCAAGTAACAAGTGATAGGATGAGAGGAAAAGGCCTCAAGTTCAAGTTGCACCAGTGAAGGTTTAGGTTGGATATTAGGAAAACTTTCTTCACTGAAAGAGTTATCAAGCACTGAAAAAGGCTGCTCAAAGAAGTGGTGGTGTCACTATGCCTGGAAGGTGTGTAGATGTGGCACTTATGGACATGGTTTAGTGATGGTTTTGGCAGCTGGACTCAATGATCTTAAGGCTCTTTTTCAACCTAAATTATTCTATTCTATGATAATCTTTAATCTGTATTTTAACTACAACAGTTGGGTTATACCCTGGCCAAAGGAGAAGTCAGAATGGGTGGTGCCAACTCAGGTAACTACCACTTTTGTAGAAGTGGCCATGGGTTTTCTATAAGAATACTTCCTGTTTTAACAGGAGGAGGAACATTTGTCCATTTGCCTCTGTTTATAACAAAGAATGAAAATTCAGATCATTACAAAACCTTGGGACTTCCATCTGATTTAGCTACTGTAAGGTCTGAATGCCTAAAATTTTTACCTTCTGGATGGAATAACAGACATTAAGGTTCCTGCCTTTCCTAGTATTCTGGTCATTAAATAATATGTCTCGGCATCATGTAACTGTGTAAGATAAGTTGTGTTAGGGTTGGGAAATGATTGCTTGTACAGACAGCCAAATCAATATCTGTTGTTGTCTAGTACTGTGAAAAAAAAAAGCTAGCTGCCTTAGTTTCACATCATCAGCTGTAGTCCTGTATCCACAGCTGTGCTAAGTGTTAACATATAAACCTTGAAGCGAAGTGATTGTTATAAGTCTTTGGTATTTAGTTTTTAACTTTTTCTATCTCATGTCCACTGCACTTGAAACGGAGTTCTGCAAACCCCGAATGACTAATCTTTTAATCTCTCATCCTATTCTTACAAGAGAGGTATTATTTATCACTGAACTGTATTTGTATTTTAAATGGCCCTGTCATCACGTTTGATGACTACTATGTGTATATATTCAGGTAGAGGTAGGAGAGAAATAGAATCTACAGCTGACATCTATCTTCACCACAGGTGTGTGAGGGGGATGTTGACACCCCATGTGTGCACTGCGAGAAGTTATCCCTTAACAAGAGAAGATTAATGCTCTGTCTAAAGCTAAACGGCACTTCTTCCCTTGTGCTCCTTAAGTAAAACAGCAATGTTAAAATTTAAAGAGGCTGACCGTCAGAAATACTGTTGATACTCAGTGCTTATAAACAGTTGGCAAGGTGTTTGAAATGACCATCTGTTTTGGTACTGAGCACCTTTGCCTGCAATGTTGGGGAGCCATGTCATTAAAATAATCGGATTCAATACCACAGTTGCATTGTGCTTACACCCATGGGTACACCTCTGGTAAGACCAGGTCTTCTCAAACAGGCACAAGAATGTGATGTAATATGTAGTATAGATGTGGTTTGGTTTACAGAAAACCACCCACTCATTTGCAGCAATAAACCCCTTGTAAAATTTACTCTTAACTGATTGTCTCCTGTCTGTGATAATATTCCTGCTCAATTGCATGCATCTCTCTGCCCTTGTAATGTAGCACTTCAGTGAGCAAGCTAAAGTACATATTACTCCTGTGAGCAGATAGCAGCTGGGAGCTCCAATTCTTCTAAAGCAACTCAGCTTGTAGCACTTCTGTAAAATGCAGGCTTCGTTATGGTTACAGTAAAATATTAATAACCATAAAATCCCTGGGTACTAGTACAGACCTAATAAACCTACTATTGACAATGTATGGCAGACTACTACATGATGGAGCTGTAAGAAAATGGCTTGTGTTCTGGCCATTGCTGTGTTGTATGGTTTGGTCAGATCTGCAAATGCATGCAAATAGTTAAGATGCACTTCTGATTAGAATCAGAATTAGGCATTTGGTGAAATTTATTCTTCCTGATCTAATATTTTCAGTGGGTGGAGAAAATTACCTCCCTACTGCTTTGTCATTATTCCTTAAACGAACAATGCATTCTACTTTTTTTCATTTAAGTGGGATGAATTGTGGCTTTTTATTGCTCCCCATTTTTCCTGAATAAATAGTTCAGTAAAGCTGCTAATGTTGATGATAGAAGTCATAAAAAGGAGGTTTTATTGTTTAATGAGTGTTTCCTTCGATTTTCTCATCAACTGAATATACATAAGACTATATAAATAGTTGCTTGAAAGAATGTACCCTTTTTTGGTTGTAGTGCAATAATTTCAAATTATACTTATTCACTTCACAAAAGCATGGGAGCAGAGAGAGAGATGTGTTCTACTGTTTATGCATATAATACGTAAGACTTTTTTTTCCTGTACTTTTTACCTTAACATTTATAGTGTTGGTTAAGCAGTGTAATGATGTTGCTTCTCCTTTTCTGCACTTTTTTCCCCCCAATCCATGTTTCATTACAGTGATATACCAGTTAGAAACAAGATCTCTGAGTTCTTTCTAAAATTTTCAGGCCATCTTTATTCTTTCTCCTCACATCCCTTCGTCATAAGGCAGTCTGTCATCTGAGAGTGGTGTGAGTTTGCTATGTGGCATAATAAAGGGGGTTGTACCTTGGAGAATCCATCTTACTACCAGCCCAGAGTTCGGAGAGTTGGAGTGGTGTTATGGACAGATAGCTCTTCTACATCAATCACACTCCAGATGAGACATGATTTTACTCTATCTTTTAGTCTTATAACTTTCTGACTGCTAGGATTAACTAAATGTCTGAATTGCAAGTAATTAGAAACTATTTTCTTCCCAGAAATATTACTGGTTACCAATATTTTGTCAGAAGGTTTTAGATGTCAGGCAAAAACTGAACATGTACCTTGGAGTTTCCTTGACAAAAAAAGCCACTATGTAAGAATTTCAATTTAGTTAACTAACTTAGTATTTTAAAATGTATTGAAGGAATTCTTTGAACCCTTTATAATCTAAACAGAATTAAGCAGTATATGCCTTCAGGCTTGAAGCTTGGGCAATGACATGAAGCCCCAGTAACTTGGATGTTCTGTGTAAGTTTTAAGTGGGAGTGGAATATTTTTCCCTTTTGAATTTATACACCCTGAAGAAAATAGTTTCATCCATTCACTGAAAATCCTGGGGCAGAAGAACTGTTTCCTTGGCCCCAAGAGCCCTACACTAGATTGCTATGACTGTATTTCCTTTGCTGTGCATCTATTAATTTTGATTTGCTCTTTACCACAGATTAGTAGAGCAGGAATGTGTCCATCCCAAATGCAATCCTGCAACCAGGGCAGCAGTGGTTGTCCCACATATTGGTATCTTTACAACTGTAGGTGCAAAGGCAAGGGGCAGGATTTGTCCTATAATACAAAGTACAATCAAATACAAAACATAGGTATAAACCCTGTAAGTTTACAGCTTTGATACTGCCTCTGGCTGGGAGGAACATCTGGTCAGTCATATGTCTTGAGCCAAAAGGGTATGTTTCTGCTTATTGTTTCGGAATTATAACTGAAGAGAGAAGCAGGGGTTAAAGCTGAAGTATATGGCAAAAGAAAATAGTACATTGCTCTTTCACTGCAAAAATAGACATTCATAACTACTTCTCAACTCACAATGTTAAATAACTTGCAATCGAAGGAAGAGGAAAAAGAAAGCTTAGGTAGGGCAGAAGTTAAAGATTTATTAAATAATAATAAAAAAAGTCGGTTCTCTATTTCATGGAGCTATTACCAAAGAAAAACCAAAGTCCTTGAGTGCATCTTAAATCCTTCAGCAAAGCTTGTATGACATCAGCAAGTAACCTGAAAAGCTATGATGTCTTTCTGTTGTGAACTGAAACTAGGTAACAAAAATATCTCTGAATAAATCCCAAATCACTAGAACAAAGTAAAATCCGTTCTCCTTTTATATCTTAATTGCACTGAAACACATAAAACACCTGTTCCTTCACCTTAATGGTTAAAATACGATTCTATTTTTGGCACTTCTATACCCCTTTCCCTTCCTGCAGTGCTCTGTATCTCTTATTTGAACTGCTGCTGCTTCTCTTGCATGCTGACAAATCGAAGAGAACCAAGGAGTTAAATTTCAGAACAGGGGAAGAGGAGGTGAGCTGTCTGCTACAGTAGTTTACTGCAGCTTCCTTTCATACTGACACATATGTAGTTTGTGGTGACAGTGCTAAAGAACTGCAGACAGGCATTTAGCAGACTGGATGTGAGCTGGATGCAAAGATGCCTCACCCTGGACTTCCTGCTGGCAGTATGTAAATACACCTGCAGACTGGCCACACTGGGTGGTTGGTTTTTTTTTTCTTCAGAAGACAGCATGAGAGGACCTGACAGAGCAACAGCATAGTTGAGAGACCTTAACCAGCATCAGATTTGTATCTCAGTTCTGGGGCAAGTTTTTTGGTATTTTTTTTGCTCGCTGCATATTCAGACTGAAATCTTCATCACTACAATGTTTGCCTCTATCTGGTATGCCAAGAAGCTGGGACGCAGGTTTGTGCATAACGCCAGGAAAGCAAAAACAGAGAAGGTATGTTCCTAGTGGGAATATAAAGCCTTATGTCTCATGCAAGCTGCCTGCTGGCATCCTGTTGTGTGTCTGGTTAGCTTTTTTTAATGCCCTGGAAAACAACCTATTGCTATTCATGATTTCATGCAAAAATCCTCAAATACTTTGCATATTATTAAATATCGGAGAGAAGATCCTTTCAGAAATCTTTATGCTCTCTGTTATTTATTGTTTTGCAAGATAAACAGCTGTACATCTGCTATGTTGTGTGTTAAGGGAGCACTCCAGTGAACTTGTTGCTGTGCTGCATTATTTTTACTAGTGCAATATTAGGCTCTTAAACAACCGTCGATTGCTTGCTGCTCGTATATTTTTTTTTCTAATGTAGGATAAATTAGAACATAATAGCATGTTAAGCATTTGTAATGCTTGGGAATTTTGTTTCATTATACTTGTTGCTGTGCTGCAGAATGAATCCTTTTGATTAAAAAAGATATAGGTATGTAAAGATGGTCAGTACTATCTTTCAGGGTTTTTCTTCTCATAAAATTTAACTATGTTTAACCAGCTGTTTTCTGGAAGTCCTTGTAGGTAAGATTCTTCTGCCTTCTCTCTCCATGAGCAAAACTTCAATTGTTTTAGAATTTGCCTTAATGATAATTGGGGGATATCGGGGCAATTGCCTTTTGTTCTAAATACGGAAAACATTGAGGTAGTAGACTTGCATTCCAGTTTTGTCTAAGCTAACATACAAACCATTTTCAAAATGGGACTAATTCCTCTTTTATAAACCCAGCATTACATTGGGGGAAAAACTTCAATGTAATGCTATAAAGTTACCTCATTAGTCTGGTAATGATGGCGTCCTCTTTTCCTTGCTGTCTTTGATGTAGTCAAAGAATTTATAAATGGGTTGCTTTATGATTTCTTTGATATATCTTATGCTATGTAATACAGCCACCAATACACTAATTATCCACTGCCTAAATTTCTCTGTAACTGGAAAAGCTCTTCACCTAGAGAAAATGATTAGTAGATATACGTTATATTTATGGTTGAGGAGGTGAAAATAGGCAGAAATTTGCTTTTTCTGAAAAATATTCCCAGTGGTTAAAAAGGTGCTGTGTGGTACACCCAAGCCATTAGGAAGTTATCTAAATAATAGCAATGTATATATATTTCACATCATATGCATAAGGGAAAATAGAAATGCAGATAGCCGTACATGGGACTGTCAAACTTTATTTGTCATTAATCATATTTCAAGAAAGAGAGCATCATATAAACTTTCCTGCTGTTTGCATGTTGCTATGGGAGGAAAAAAAAAGTTGCAGACTGGATCTTCGTTAGTCCTGAGGGGCTCCCTCCAGAGGAACATTTGCTTTCAGGCTTCCTCCAAGATGACAGAGGCAGGATGAGTGGACACATTCCCCTCCTGACACAGTGAGGCTCACCCAGCAGCTTTAAAACCAGATTGTTTAAAGGGTTTATGTTTATAGATTATTTCAATAACCTTGAAAAATTAATAAAACACTGCTGGTATTCACTAAGAAAATATCTTATTCTTTATAGAGTCTTATAACATAAACTGAAAGAATGCTTTAAAATTTTTGGCTCTTTTTATCTTAAGGTATCTGAAATATTTCTGTATAAGTCTATTATACTACTAGTAGTCCTATAGGACTTTCAAAATAATCAAAATAACTGAGTCCATGCTATTCAAGCTTTGAAGCCATACCTCGTAATTTTCAGATAAAAGCTTTTTTTGAACATTTCTTGAGCATACTATTAGCATATTTGCCAGGAATTTTTTTTGCAAGAAAACATTTTGTAAAATATTTACTTATTGTCTTATATAAAAAATAAAATATCTTTCTTGGAGCTTTAGTCCACAGTCAGGGCTTACTTTTTTTTTTATATATATATATATATATATTTTATATATAAATCAAT
>JAVSBS010003012.1:16848-49831 GCA_033124195.1 Coracias cyanogaster
ACGGGTTTACTTTTTTTTTATATATATATATATATATATTTTATATATAAATCAATGCTGTACTCCAGCAAAGGCAGAAAATCCCATTCCTAGCAGGACGTTATTTCAATAACTGCTATTGATGATTGGAAGCTGATCAACACTGACATCTTCAGTACAATACCTTTCAACAGGAGAACACAGATAGGAAAATCAGTCTATCAAACAGTAAATGAAAAATAATATTTAACTGCGTGGCTTGTTTTGATTTTGGTTTTTTTGTTTGCTTGGTTTTTATAATGGTTGAATAATCAAATTATTATGCAGTTTTACCTTACATATTTTTTTCTGGAAGAATAATTAGCTTTCTCTCTGTGTGCATGATTTGAACTAAACATTGTTTTCTTAATGTGCTTTTGGAGGAAATAACATAGAGCAATAATTTCTAATAGCCCATGTATGCAAAAAGAGTTTCTTGCAGTTAAAATCTGGATAGCAGAGATCAGAAGAGTATGGTTCCATAACTGATTTTTCTATTATGCTTAGCTTCTGCTAAGCTTGGATGAGTACAAGTCAATAATATTTTTTAAGGAGTATTTCTAAGAAACAGACATTTGCTCTCTTAGGACCAGGAAGAAAACTGGGGGAGGACATGACAGAAGAGAATTATAGCATGGACCCATGTGTGCACACACACATATGCTCAACCTGACCACGTAGTTCCTTAAAATGTCAGAACTTTGGACCTGAATTATGCAGGGCAATAACTTGAACTTGGATCTCCCAGGTGACTATTTAGGAAGCAGAGTTTCCAAGGTGCAAAATGGAGTATGCAGTGCCAGTGGGTGCACACAAAGGCATGGGAAAGGATCATGATTTGGGCAGTCCTTTGTGGGAAGTGCTAAGGAGACGTTCACGTGATTTTGGTGCTCCTCTGTGTGTGCTCCATACCTGCATGAAGGTGTCTGGTTGTGGCAATGTGGACGGGCTTCGTCCCCAGTGTCTTCAGAGCTCCCTATCTTTGCCAAAGCTGGAGTTCCCATCCCCTTACCTCCCATCACCTTGCACCTCCCAGCTCTTCATCTCCCCATACCTAAATATGGCAGCCCATGCTCTGAGAGAGCTGCCATAAAAACTGACTCAAAATGAGCGGGACATGCTTGTTCTTGAGACTGTGAGCCCTGCAGAATTGCAGCCTGAGGACTAGGGATTCTCAAGAGCCAGAACTCGGCCTGTGCTGGAGAAGCTATTTTGGAGCTTGGTGAAAGGGAAAGGATACTAGTAAGTAGTAGAGCTGGGAGACCAAAGCAAGGAGGTGGACCTGTTCTCATTAAGACCCGTGGTAGCTCCTGCGCTGTTTTTTCTTATCTCCCTAACCAGTATTTGCTGTTGAGTACCAGAACTGCTACTCCTGGCCTGCATTTCTGATCCTTGTTTCCCATGCAGACTGGCATTTCCTTGAAGGCTGTGTTTAGATGAGTTGGACCCTGTGGTAGGGCACAGTCTTATTGACTCCCACACATAACTTAAGGACTTCCTGGTAGATACTAGGCTTCTAAAACCCAGACATGAACACTTACTGTTAAAATTTCACCTAGAGAGTAGAGAAGGCACCTGGGAAGAATTGGATGAATGGCAGCCTTGCATGTCCTAACCATGATAATAATGGTCCTTTCAAGTTAATTTGTCTGCATCGGTATTTTCATTGGAGTCATATTTTTATGATTTATTGAAAAGCCTTATTTTCATTCAGAAATTGAACAAAAAATTTTGAAAAACCTTAGAACTTTGGAAAACTGTACTGTTTTTTTTCCAACTAGTCCTAGCTACAATTTCTTATCTCTGTAATTAAGTTGGGATAATGCCTATTAATTGCTTTTAATGTACTCATTTTGCTATGGAAAACTCAAGAATGTCAAAGTTCCTTATACTTTATTGTTTTCATTAAGCTGGATAATAAACTGTTTCCAGCATATATTACAGTTATCCACAAATTGTACCTCAGTCTGGATTTCTTTGCTCTATTGCTTGTGTTACTCTTGACCTAAAGTAGCAAGATATTTAGTGTACAGGAAATGCTGCCACTAATATTGCCTGAAAACAACTGAACTCCATTCAAGGCAGCTCTGATCTTACCTCTTTTATTAAAGTTAAGAAAATGCATTGAGTTTCCCTCATGAAAGAATTATTGTTATGAGAGTAAACGTGCTCATTTGAGCATCAGAACTAGAATAACTTAAGGCAAAGATTGATGTCTTGAATTTTTCTCATTAAACCACAATCAAGCAGAAATCAAGAGATGTTAACTGCATGTGGTTACGCTATGAAAATAAGTACTCTGAATGATTGGAAGAAGTACAGAAAAGTAACTGAGCAATTAATCATGTTGATCTGAGAGGGTGAGCTAAAGCAGTGTGAAAAATCTTCTGATAATGCTGCTGTCTATTGACAGAATTTGGGTTTCAAGGTTCAATATCAGAACTGGGGAAAGACTTGCCAAAGCCACCCTATCATTTAATTTCAATGGGGAAGTTGAATACTATATTTTCTGTTTGTTCAAAAGTGGAATATGTTTCAACCATGAGACCTAAATCATAAAAATTGTTGTAATTAGTCATGTTGTTGAGTTTTTGTATCTGAAGAGAGCAATCACTTTAAAAGGAATTTTCTCCTTGGGCTTTATTTTTGAGAGCAAAACTACAGGGCCCATGTAAACTGTTTAAATGAGCTGACTTTCACCATCCTTTTCTGGAACAGTGTTAGAATTCTCATTCTAGATACCAAAGTTCTTTTATGGTGTTTTCAGTTACGTACTGATGTCTTGTATTTGAAAATGTATAAGTTTTACCCTAGAAGGTTTGATTTATTAATTTTATAATTCAAGACAGAAGCAATTTAACTTTCAAAAATAATTGTGCATATATAATGATACAAATAGCATGCAGTTCTAGGATTATCAAGTGTAAATAAAGGTAAAGGTTATCCATAAGCAACATTCCCCAAATTGAACAGTATAATTTTAACTGAATAGTTCTAAACGTAATGTAATGCAAACTAGATAAGTAGAATGTAGTCCAGCAGACCATTTTCATTCTGTATGCCTGGGTTTAGAGCCATTTTGGGTAAATTGAGTATCCTTGGTAGACTGTCAGCTTACAAGAAAATATTTGCAAAATGACAGGAAAATTTGCCTAAGAGGTTAACAAAACTGGGATGTGTAAAAAAAATTTATCTGTAAATGAAAGCATATTTAATCAGTTTTCCTGACAGTGTCCTGGCAATAGTGACAATTAACTCTTCATGCCAAGATGACACTTGATATCTAGATCATTCTCATATCTGTATTTTAATGCAGCTAATTGCAGAGTGGGCTGTTTTAGGCTATGCATTCTTGTTTCATTTTTCTTTGTTTATAAGTAGCTGCCCAGCACTCTCATTTGAAAGAGAGAAGAAATTCACTTGAAACTGTAATTACTCACAACATAGAACAGAAACTGTGATTAAGAAATCATAAAAGAGATTAACAGTTAAACATATTTTCCCTTACATTATTTTAGATATATATTTAATCTGAAGCAAGATAAACTCTCTCTTTCCTTCACTATTTGCATGTATACCTTAGACTTCTTAATAAGTGCACTCTTTCAAACCAGAGCCTACGAAATTATTTCCAGTCCACTGGGGTTGTAACAAAGTGATAAAACTTGCAGGTCTAGTTATTGCCTTGGCTAACGGTGAAATGACTGCTCCACTAAGGGAATTCTCTTGTAGCTGCCACACGCTGTAAGGATGGGTGGATAGTTTTATTTGGATTTGGGCACAGGAGGGTCCATGTTGACCAGCTTCAGTGGGATGACAAAAGTGTGCCACTTATTTGTAAAACTACCTGCTTGAACAGATACCGGAGCGATCTCAGACCCCTGGAGGAATCTTTTCAAATGGACTTTGTAAGTGCTCTATTTTACAGTTTTATGGAGAGATCTTATCTTTTCACACGTAACTGTGTAGAGAAAAATATGCGAGTGTTCCTGTATCCAGAGCTCGATGTGCCTTTTGCTTTAGCACAGTTGGAATTCTAAAGCATTTTCTTATACTGTAATTTAAGCCAAAAACATATAGCTACTCAGCTCTTTTTTTTCCCCCCTTTTTTATTTGCACTTCATTATAATCCCATATGCACCATGACTAATATATAACAGTAGGGATAAGCTGCTTAAGCAGAGATTTATTATGCTTATAACTCGCTTCCACCTCACAATCACCATAATAATAATAAATAAATTCAACTAATCTCAAAAAAATTCAAGAGTGATGCTTTCAAAATAAAATACTGATCAACAGTAAACTACTGAAGTTAATCCTTTTTCAATCCTTTCTTTCAAAGTAATCTTTTTCTTTTTTCCCTCAGTGAGGGATTTTGCTCCTGTTTGGCATGCTCATTCCATCTGCACAGGCCCAGCACCTACCTGGAGCAAATAATGAGCAATAAGAGATATTCCTGTTTAAATGAGCTTTTGTTCATTAAAGAAATATCTGTTAACCAACTATGGGTGAGCTCTTTGTGAGGAATAGAATATCATCTCTCTTTCACTCCAGTTCCATCTAAGAGGACTCTAAATTAATCTGGCTGCCATAGATTGCGGATCCCTCTTGTCTTTCACCAATACATTGTCATTCTGGCATACACTCTGCTGTGTTTATTTACCTGTCAGATACAGCAGAGTCTTTAAATCATGATCCATAGGTGTCTACAGCACATCACCTAAACCAGTTTTTCCTTTGGTGATTTAGAATCATAGAATGTATTGGATTGGAAGGGATCTCTAGTCCAACCCCCCTACATAAGCAGGGACATCTCTACCTAGGTCAGGTTGCTCAGAGCCCCATCAAGCCTAACCTTGAATGTCTCCAGGGATGGGGCCTCCACCACCTCCCTGGGCAACCTGTGCCAGTCATCAACTACCCTCATAGTAAAGAACTTCTTCCTAATATCTAACCTAAATCTACCCTTTTCTGGATTAAAACCATTACCCCTTGTCCTGTCTCTATAAACTCTTGTGAACAGATCCTCCCCTGCCTTCCTCTTAGCCCCTTTCAGGTACTGGAAGGTTGCTGTAAGTTGCCCCCCAGAGCCTTCTCTTTTCCAGGCTGAGCAACCCCAACTCTCTCAGCCTGATTTAGCCAGTGTTGTGATCATCTTAGGAACAGGTTAAGTAACAGGTTAAGAAGGAATCGTCTTGCTTACTTAGAAACAAAACCCAGACGAACAGGAAGACATTCAGAAAACAACTGCCACACTGATGGTTGCATTAATTGCTACTATGAGTGCTCATGCTGTGACTCAAGTGGAATCAGTTTGGACCTGCTTCTAATGAATAAGTGGATTTATTATCATTAGGTACAAGCTACCATTTTTTTATTTGAAATAATTTTTTTTAATTTCTTCCAGTTTTCATTAAATAAAAATTTTATCATTTTCCCCTTGTTTTGTTTTCTTTTTCTCTTGAACAGAAAAAGTAGTGTATCTACTGTATTAGTAAATTTAGTTGAAATTCCACACTTGGTCTACACTGTATATCATGTTGTGTTCAATCCCATTTTGAATATAATATTTAATTCAAAAGGTTCTTGGTATTTCATTAGAATTGTTTTGTTTCTTTGCATTTTTATGCAGTGTTCAAGTATATTATAAAAATGGCTTGTGTGATGTGCAAGTATGGTGGGGTTTTTTTTGGCATTACTTCCCTCTCTGTCTTGCATATGCAATTCAAAACAGCGCATAATAAAATAGTTGTTTGATTTGTGTTCTGAACTGCATTTGGCATCACTCACTATGTTTGCAAAT
The DNA here is from genome assembly GCA_033124195.1 of Coracias cyanogaster. Classification (NCBI taxonomy): domain Eukaryota; kingdom Metazoa; phylum Chordata; class Aves; order Coraciiformes; family Coraciidae; genus Coracias; species Coracias cyanogaster. Next base: position 22,673 of record JAVSBS010003012.1, read on the forward strand.
AGAGATCAGTCTGAAACACTGACAAGAAACAATCTGTCCTTTGGCATTAGAATCCCTGGAGAAAATCAAGATAAGAATTCTCTCACTAGTTCCAAAGGTAGATTATCGAATTATACTTTAAATGTTTTTAATACATTATATGGACCATTACAGCTGGTAGGCATGTAGCTTGCTCCCACTGGAGGGCAACCTGCCAAACACGTGCGTGTGCAAACAGCTTTAGTAACAGTTTGAATTATTGTCATGGAATATCATTCTCAAGACAGTTTCTTTTAAAGGAAGTTGGTTTGTTTTTTTTTATGGTGCAGAAAAATATCTCTGCCATACACTGCTTAAAATGTTGATGCATGCCAGGGAAAGCTTGGTTATAGCTTTAATATATGTTAACAGCTTCAGATGCACAATTTGAAAGAATCAGGGGATTAGCTTGTGTGTGCAGCATAACAGCTTTTACCACCAGGCAGGAGGCACAAGTGTCATGCTAAGCATTCACAAACTGTTCTGAAGACTGAAGCTCTCTTCTTCACAACAGCTTATGTATACCTCCAAAACCAGCAGAACAAGGTTTGCCACATTTCCCACCCCACACACATTGCAAGTCTGTTCAGAAATGACAGCTTTTAGATATGGAGAAGTATTTGAATCTACATAGCTTGCACAAATCTTAGCTCTTCTGAGATGACCGGTGATGATGCCAGCACTGTGCTGAGTGCCTCATTACATTCAGCTATCATATTAGTGAACCAATTAACTTCATCTTATTCAGTATTAACTAGTCTGAGGCTATCACATGCCTTTTGTGAAGCTCAACAGTGCAATAAATTTGTCATTACTGAAATGAAATTGGATTTGAAAAGCAAACTGCATGAAAATTCTGTATTTCAGTCCTAGACTAAGGTTTTTTTCAATTTACTTTAGTCTGTCTTCCATTAAATTCTTCTTCCTTATTCCATGCAGTGGTATTTAAACTGAGCATGAATTGATTAACACCAGTGATATCTCTCATCTTACTCTTAAAAAGTTTACAAGTTACCTTGAGAAACAAGGTCATATAATTAGGATAACATATTAGATGCTGAAGTGAAATGAGAGGCCCACTATCACAGGGACATTTCTTCATTCTGTTCAAAGTCTTGAATAGCTGTAGCATACAATTGTAGAAATCTATGAAATATGATTCCTTACGAGATAAAAGGAAGATGGAAAAAAAGTGTGGTTTACCTATATTCTAAATATGGTACTGTTTTCTATTTATCTGATGAATTATACATATCTGTGGTTTTCTTAGCTGACAATTTTTCTCAAGATTTTAGATGAATTTTTTTGGCAAGACTGTCATGCAGTTTTATAAAGTAGCAAAAGGTCGTGATATTCTATATTATTAATAAAAATAACCTGACAGTTAAGAAGTATCAATTTACTGTTTAGAAATAGTTGTCTGAGACTGAATGAAAGTGATCTTGTTGCTACTCTTTGTTTTCAGGACTACACTTATAGCCTGATCATTGTTTTGTTTGATGTAATATTCCAGTGAATGAGTCTTCCTCTTGAAATGGGACATATTGTTACTGTTTTTAACTTCCTCCAGCTTATCTTTGCTCCCTCTATTCTTTTCATTCATCTTTGTTCATAAGGGTAAACAAAGTTCCTGCCTTCTGCTTCTGAGAGCCATGTTATTTGAGTCAATGAGACAACAGGAAAGAATAGTTTAAAAAAAAAAAAGTTAACTCTTCATTGTCTGTCTTGCTATACATGTAACAATTCTGAAACATTTAGCTATATTTATCGACCTAAAGAAAATCAATTTTGAAAGCTCACCTTAAATAGCTATGCTGCCTATCGTCATTTGCTGTTCAGGTGCAATGCTAGGAAGCATATATCCATGTTGGGATGGCTTTACTGTCTGTGTGGAATTCTTATATTGCATAAATCTGTATGTGTAAATGCATATGCTTTTTCTAAATGGTACCTGGGAGGTTTTGAAAACTGAATCTGAAACAAAGAATTAAGTAATGTGCACAAGAAAGTTAACATACCATTAGTCTAATGAGAGATAGTACTCTTAGCAAGGAAGACAGTGCATCAAGACTATTACATTCCAGATGCAAAAAAATAACCTGCTGTAAAGAACATAATGCTTTTTTTCTTCCAAATTCTATTTATATTAATTGGCATATGAAGTGCATTGTGGTTTCAATTAATTTAAAATGCCATTTTAACATCATTTCTGTTGAAAATACTGTGGGAAACAGACCTATCAGTAAATAGCAAGCTGGATAGCGAAGTATATGATTCTTCACTGAACTGGTAAGGGCAAATCCCACAAAAGGAGCATGTTTCCTACCACTTGTTTTAGAAATTTACCATTGCTGCTTACAATACAGTTAAGACTTTTATTGTTTAAAAGATTATTTAATTTCAATAGAACACCTTCAACTTTGCTACCATTTGTAATTAAATATTTAGTTTTGTAGTAAATTAAGCATGTCATGATCTCTGCAAAGTGGTTCTCCGTTTACTGCTGCATAAATGTTTTACAAGCTGCTTATTGTTTCTAGTAAATTAATAATGAAGATTTAGATTTTAACTGATTAATAATCTAATTTAGTATTTAGGAGGAATCTAATTTAGGACTGGAAACAAAATTGAGGTAAACATCTTTGGCAGTGATCCTAATTCTCTGCCAAAGTCACCAAGTGATAAGGAAAAAACAAATCAGGGCAAAAGAAATTAAAAAGTTGAAACTTCTAGGAGAAGTGTTTCACTGTGAGAACTGAAAATGCTTTCTAAAGTGCAGCGTACTTGCACTTGACTTCTCCTGTCATATTGCGAATCATCAGTAAAAACTCTATACAACAAATTTCCAGGAATTTGTAAGATGAAGAAATAGGAATTTGACATAAGCAATGAACTACCTAAACTACCTTACTATAAATAAGTTTATGGTGGCATTATAAAAATATTGTAATACTCCCTAGAATATTACTCCTATTTCTGGTGCCCATAGAGCAACAAGAACAAGCATGTTAGGAAGTATTAAAAAATAGAATGGTCTCAATAAGTCACTATGAGGTGGGATGGAAAACACGCAACGTGGCAAAATTAGGGTTGTGAATAGCTATGCTGTTGCAATATCTAATTATATTGTGAAAAGATGGGAATTACCGGGCTATTGAAAACTTTTCACATTCTAGAAAGTGGTGAAGTGGCTGGAGTTGATCAAGTTGAATGTCAAAGTAAGGTACAGTCTGCAGAGGAAGGAAAATTAACTATCAGAAACAGCTAGTAAGGAGAGATGCCTCACATCTTGCTCTTCCTTCTACAAACTGGGGATCTGCAAGTTGAGCTTGTTCAGTTACAGGATCTGTGAGCCTCCTGTTTGATGTGTTTAATGCCATTTCAAGAGAATAGCTCTAGTTTTGTTGTGTGCAGCAATACCTTCAACACTTAAGGCTCTACCTTGAGGTAGTAACTGCAATTAAAATCAACACTTCATAGCTTCATCTGGTTGCTTCCTGATGCTGAGATGAAATTCTTCAACAAGAATAACTTGCAGCAATTGTGCAGATTTTACTTCTTGCATCTACCTTTTTTTTAATTTCATAGTTTCCCAGGACATTTTCTATCAGTAGTCCTCTTGTATCAGTAGTCTTTTTCTGCTTTTAGGAAGTAGAATTTTAATCAAAGAACTGAGATACTTAGATTTAATTTTGGGTGTGTATTTGAAATGTTATGGTTTGGGTTTTAGAGGATTCTCCTGTGTGCATCCAGTAGTCCTTTTTGGCTGTTTTTTTATTACAATAGTTTAAAGTCAAAATTCGGCTTTATCACAGATTTTCTGGTAAGAATGACTTGAGCAGAAACACCACGGTTTATCAAGGATCAGAACTTGTCCTGCTGTTTTCCTCTGTGCAAATAGGTCATATTTGTTGAGTGGCGAGAAGATTATTTTAATTGATATAATTAACTTTTCTCGTGATTATCTTAGACTTGAAAATGCATTTTGCTTTTTCCCAATTACAGCATTTTCTCTGACAGGGCTAAACATGCTGTGTGTAATAACAAAGGTGGTTTTGGGAGGACTTAATGTATATAATTGGAAACTAAGATGAGGTAGTCTTCTATCAGCAGGAGGGTAGGAGAGCTGGGCTGTATAATTGAAGTACAGCGTAATGGGATTACCTACAATTTTTAAACATTGCTTTCATTAAGGAAAATAATAAGCATATTTATTAAATATAGTCTCTGCTTGGGACAATATTTGTTATTATGAAAAAGCTTTTGTAATTAAACTTAAGTATAAAAATGTATTGAACATACTACATCAGTTTCTGGAAAATGCTTTTGTGCATAAAATTTTACTAAAATAGAAAGAGCTTTCACAGCACAGGCAGTTAGCCAGATATTGGTATAGCTCACATCTAGCATTCACTGTGAATTTTTCTATGTGCTTTTAATTTAGTCAAGGTCAAATCAAAAGAAAAGTCATAGTGAAATATATTTAAACATTACTCTCTATGAAAGCTTTTAATGATTCTACTGTTTTTCATGGTTATACTTGGTGGAAATAAAGCCTAGACATTTTTTTTGCTAAAGGTACAGAAATACGATGTTTTAGGAATTATAGGATGAGTGTCTATGACACAAATTTTGCAGGCAGTCAGATTCTCCTAGGAGTCCTTCTTGTCCTTCAATATGCATCTGTGAAAATCTCCATAATAGTACAAAGTATTTTCAAACTGTTTAAAGCATTTTAAATGTGATTATTATGTTGGTGCTTGAGATACAATATGGTGATCCCTCTGGATGCTTATTCATTTCTTTTCATTATGAATTTCAAGAATTTCTCTTCAGAAAAGCACTAAATTAATGCGTGTAGCTACTTCTCTTAATCAAAGCTTGTATTGAAAAGAACTGTCTTCAACAAGTGTTGCAGACCTTCCTAGATTACTTCCAGGAGTTCTGCTATGGTGGTGCCTAAGACATGTTATTTATTGGGTCATAAGGTATATCTATATCTAATGTATATATATGGATTTGGATTTGCCTATACTGTGAGTATACATCTTAGTTTAATAGTTTCTTCATACTAAACATATATAAAAATGCTGTTTCTCTTAATTTAAAGTGAGAAGGCTGACAAGGTTATGTTAGTGTACATTAAGGCTAAATGGATAGTGAGACGCTAAAACAGAGAAAGAGAAAAAAATTAGTTGAGAAAATTCTGAGATACTGCTGTTGCAATTTCTTTATTTTTACTTTGGACAAAATGAATCTATGCAGAAAAGGAACATCAACAAAAAAAGAATAACACAATGGATGAGGTTGGAAGGGACCAAACATGTGCTCAAAGCAGGTTTCTGAGAACTGCATCCAGTCAGATTTTTAGTATCTCCAAAGATTAAGACTCCACAACTACTCTGGACAACCTGTTCCAGTGTTTGACCACTCTCACAGTAAAAAAAAATAAAAGCTTACCTGTGTTTAAGGGCAATTTCCTGTATTTCAGTTTGCGCCCTTTGCCTCTTGTCCTGTTAGTGAGAACTACTGAGAAGACTGTCTCTCCTGCTCCACTGAGGGTGTCTTCCTTGCTCCAGACCTTCCCATTGTTCTTAAGGTCCTGGGATTCCTGAGCACTAGTCTTACCAGTAATGAGTGAGGTGAAAAAAGGTATTACCTCAGCCATTGCTGATGTCCTCTATCACCAGATCCCCTGCCCCATTCAGTGGTGAAACCATATTTTCCACAGTCTACTTCTGAAGTACCCATAGAAAACCTTCTTTTTGCCTCTCATGTCCTTTGCCAGGTTTAGCACCAAATGGCTTTCCTAATGCCATCCCTGCATACTCAGTGTATCCATGTTCCTCCCAGGTCCTTGATACCTGCTTTCACTTCTTGTATGCTTCTTTTTCTTATACCCGAGTCTGTTGGGAGCAACCTGCTACTCTTGCTTGACGTCCTCTTATTGGAATAGATCATTCTTGAGCCTAGGGGAGATCTTTGAAAAATAACTAGCTCTCCTCGACCTTTGTCCTGTCCTGGATTGTATCTATCTCATGGAAGTCTTCAAAGCAGATCCCAAGAAAAATAGTCACAGGTTTGGCTTATTGGTGGTGTTCATTTTCAAGTATTTTATTTCTAGAGGAAATTCAGGCTCAGTCTCCAGAATCATGTGCCACACCAAGAACTGACAGAATGATGCAAACTCATATAAATCTGTACAAGTTGTTCTTGAGGGGATGTATAAAAATGGAAAATTTAATATTGCATACTAGGTAAAAATGTCAACCTTTAATCACAGCTTTACCTGGCTTCTACTCAGATGCAGACTTTTTTTTTTTTTTTTTTTTTCTCCTTGCTACTGCTAAGGATGATTATATCTCATACAAGGGAAATTCTTCTAGAAGCAGGAAGTAAAGAAATCCAAGAAAAAAAGCTCATGTAATTTGGATATATAAGAGAAGTTACAGGAATCAAGAAACAGGGAAATAGAACATCTGGCATACATGGCTAAACCGTAACTCAGTTTTAACTGTCCTAGCTATGTTTGCCTCAGGATTGTCTCTTTGCCAAGACCTCTCACAAAGAGCCTTGACTTTATGTCAGTGTATTTGTAACTTAAGAGCAATTTGCAAAAACTGGCAACATTGTATTCCCTTCCCTTTTCCCAGATGGGAGGTTGTTTAATACTTTCCATCCCAGCTTTCAGCAAGTTCTCGGTTACCTTGTGCTTGCTAGTGACATTCCTATGCATCTCTTAGAAGTTTCTTTCTCTTCTCTGACACCTTCCTTCTTTTCATTATCCTCACATAAATTTGGCCAGTTAAACCACAGAGTAAAAGTTTCCTATTTTTCTTTTAAGTATAGCATGCTGAAGTAACTTCAGAGTCTGATACTGACAACAGAGTGCAGGAGGTTTTCCTCTGTTGAAGAGTATGGGGATGTTCAAGCATGTAATTTAATGAAGAAAAATACCATCTTGTTTATGGCAAAATTAATGAATTGTCAATTTTCTTTTTCTTTTTCTTTTTTTTTTTTTTTATACAGGTTAAAAGCAAGAAAATATAGTGTTGATTCTGGGTTGCAACAGAGGTAATGAGGGCAATAATTCCATAATTATTTATCTTTTCTGCTTTAGTCATGATGTGGAAGGCCCAAGAATTTTTCATTAGATTCAGTGTCTCAGAAGACAGACCAAGAAGATGCCTTGCAGATGCTTGGCTGTAGTTTGTTCACTCAGTTCATCCCTCCTTCTTTCCATTCCTGCTAGTGGAACTCTCCATTATGACAGTTCATTGGCCCTGATGAAAACACCTATCCTGCCTCAACAGGAGTTGATAATGTTTTTCCTTCAATTAATCAATTAGCCCAATTTCTTGGGCACATGCTGACTTTATGAGGAATTTTAGAGACCACTTACTACAGTTGTCTTACTTGTCTCAAACTTGAAGATGTTATTTCATGCAACAGGCTGAATTAGAGGACTTTTGGCACTGGAGGCACCAGTTTGCAATAGGCTGCTGAATCTGAATGAATTGGGATGGATGCTGAGAGAGATGAATTAGAATGAATAAAGTAAAAGACAGGAGTTGGAAACAGGAATACTGAGTTCAGCTTTGGAATCACGCCACCTAAATGCAATTAAATAGATTAGGACCTAAGAAGAAGACACAAAAAGTTCACTATAAATGCCAACTGAAAGAACAGGAAAGGGCGAAGTATAACTAAGGGAGACTATACAGAAAAGAGGGAGAAAGACCAAGAATGTTGAAGCGTGAACAACCTGAGGAGTAGCAAAGGCAAGGAGCTCCTAAGGGAAGCTGGAAATCTGCTAGGCAGGATGGAAAGACATGAAAAAAATTCTGAGAATAAAGATACTGTGTAAATGGCCTTATATTTCTAATGTAGGAGGTTGTTAGTAACCTGAGCAAAAATAAGATCAGCAAAATGAAGGGGTCAGAACACCCAGCCTGGAAAGAGACATATTGTATGTGTCGGAAAGGAAAGTTAGATGCTGAGAATGCACAGCAGGATGCTGGTTTTCAGACCCACTATATGCAATTTCTAATAAAGAAACTGATAAATCTTGTCTTAAAATGTTCTCTTCATTTTTTCACATTGTGATACTAGTTATATCTTTCTCAATATTCATTAATATTTGTTTTTCCAAATATTTAAAATATGTTTAAAGAAAACTTGTAGTGCTAAGGAGAAAAATATATACTTAGCTAAATTTGAAGTAATTTTAATGAGTTATGGATAACAGATTTACATTATTACGTATTAATCATATATGACAGAATCAGAATCTTCAGTGAGCAAAGGAACACTTTCAATAGTTATATGACTTTCTTGACTGTTCCCTTTCCCCCTTGATTTTCTGAGTAAATTTAAGTGCTTTGGACTACTTTTGATAATCGCTTAATGGAACAAGTGTGGTAGAGAGTCTAAGTGATCTTGTTATGAATCCAGAACATGAGCCTGTGCCAAAAGTTTCACCCAGTTTGCTGAAGTGTGATGGGTAGCTATTCACTTAGGCTGGGCTATTAAAGGAAAAAATCAGACCACTGCATAGATATATCCATGAGTGCTTCTGGCAAAAGGTGCTGGCCTTCCTTAGTCACATGAAGGTGCTAGCTTGGGGAAAGATTATTTATGGTTATTTATTTTACAGCTTATTTGTCATTAGAGAGAGTGATTAAAAACACAGCTATACCTTCAACATGACCATCTACCAGATTAGCAAAGTGCTTGGTAAGCAAAGTTATAATGACTGTAAATTGCCAAGTGTTTCTAATTAGTTTCATATTCTCATTCACAAGTATCTTCAACAAACCACTTTTCCATTAGAAAATATCTCCTGGTAATAGATTTCATTTTTTTTTTATTGATGTTTTCTTTAACATTTGAAAAATAATTTATTCAGGCTACTGCTCTGTTGTTGGAAGCATCATCAAGTGACATCATGTTAGAGTTGCTGTCAGAATCTCTCAGCAATTTACAAAACTTGTGTTTCATTTTTGTCTTGGAACAAAAACACTTTTTTGAAAAATGTATTTTGACAGATGGGATTGCTCTGGAGCCAGCTGTATTGAGCAGCAGAATGTCATACAAATAAGTAGCTGAACAGTGCATACTTCTGCAGGTCTGCAAGTGGAGTCAGTTGATGAGGACAAATCTGTCTGACCAAATCTGCTATGTTGCTGGCTGGAGACTCCCAGGCTCTGACAGTACCTGTTTTCTGACAATACTACTTCTTCTGTGCACAACGTAAGAAGTAAGAAGTTATTTCTAAAGGAAAACTTTGACAACTAGAGAATATTTAGGCCTGTCCATATCCTAAAAAAAAAGAAGTCTGGGGAATTTCATTACACTTCAGTTGTGTTCCAGCACTGATAAACCACATTTCAGAAACCTTCTGCAGAACATATAGTATGCTGACTGCCTATTGATATTTTCTTACATAATAATTTAGCAGAATATTTCAGTTGGAAGGAACCTACAATGATTATGTAGTCCAACTGCCTGACCAATTCAGGGCTAACAAAAAGTTAATGCATGTCGTTCAGGGCATTGTACAAATGCCTATTGAATACCGACAGGCTTGGGGCACCACCTCCCTAGGAAGCCTGTTCCAGTGTCTGACGAGCCTCTTGGTAAAGAAGAGCTTCCTAATGTCCAGTCTGAACCTTCCCTGGTGCAGCTTTGAACCGTTCCCATGTGTCCTGTCACTGGACCCCAAGGAGAAGAGATTGGCAATAATAGTTTGATTATCCTACCATTTCTGTTTTTATGGACTAGCACAATAACATTGTAAAATTCTTCTAGTAACCTTGCTAGTTGCTTCAAGTAAAAAACTTGAGTGTCTGCTTTTTAGGGTATTATCCTGGAACACTGAAGTATTGACTTTCCAGAAAGACAGATCCTTTGATGTCTTTCACAAGACATTTTGCAATGCAAAAAGTGTAAGCCAAAAGATTTAACCCCTGTTGCATCAGGTCAGGCTAAGTCAAACTTACGAACTATACTCTGATGTGAAAAACAGTGGATTGAGTGGTTGCAACTTTTTTCATTTGAGTTCTTATATAATGACAATCTACATTATAAACACTGTTTGGAGAATGTGTTTCAAGTAGTGCTTTGTGAATGTATGAACCTTTATGCATCTCTCTTCAAGAGCTGTTCTGTCTTCCATCATGGTACATAGTAATTCTTCACTGAATTACCATAGAGATTTTTACCATTGAGAAGCTGCCCCAAGCTTCTTGTGCTTTTTGTCTTGCCAGTCTGCCTCAGTTCTTTGCTGCTGTTGTTCTTTAAACTGTGTTTCATATTATACATAACACGGATTTTGGTTTTGCAGATAATAAAAGGAACTTCATGCAGTCTTGAAACACACTAAAAATATGATAAGATGAATACTGCTGTCTTATTGTGATTTAATCAAGATTCACTAAGGAAGACTTGGCATCAAGCTGTTTTCAGCTTGATGATTTTTCAAATCATAAGTGTATAGATTAATATTCTTATATAGTTAAGTTGTGAGCAAAACCTAAGTTTGTTCAGTTGATACCACAATACTTCAAATATGTGAAAGATCATTACTGTTGGATGGCTGTCTTCAATGTGCAGGCATATTTTTCATAAACTAGTGAACAGAGGAAAAAATAAATCCATGACATGGATCACTCATCACTCATCATTTTATTCATACTGTCACCATTTAAACTTTCTCTTTGCAGAGCAAATAATAGGCAATCAGTCAGTAATTTAGGACAGCTTCTGTCCTGAATGATCAAAATTTCACATAAATGTTTAAGACTTCTTTCATTACAAAAAGAGAAGAAAAAAAAAGAAAAGAAACCTTGTGAAATATAAATTTCCCTATCTCTCAGATAAAAAGAACTGGACTCAAAATAAATATTGATTTTAAAAAACGGATCTAAATTTGTTCAATATGGTATTACTATTTATTTGGCAAATATTTTAATGTGGATTACCAATAAGAAACTCAGACTTAAAAAGAATATATATAAAAAATAGTCAAATCTCATTCCGGTTCCTTTCATTTGAGTTCCCTGTTAAATTTAATTTTCCTGTGAAGATCTCTTTTAAAAAAAAACCCACTTAGTATAAGCCTTACCATACTTACTGAGTTTAACAAACAGACTCCAATAAATTTAATCTGGGAAATAGTTGTCAACATGCAATGCCTATATGCTTGTGGATATGAAATGGCAAAGCCCAACATGAGCTAAAAGGCTGAACATGTTTGCAGAGAGTGAGAGAAAGGACTAAGGATATCTGACAATATTAGTCGCTGGAGAGGCAATTGGTGAATGAGGATGTCTTTGTTTTGTTCCAAAGTTCTCTTCTTCCATTTCCTCTTTCACTTCTGACTTGCCATCTCAGCTGTCAGCTCTTCACAGCTGGAAGTTGTCATTTGATGTGCACTTTTTGTACTGTGGGCCTTTATGATCTGTTGGATGACTCTGCACCTGCAGTTCTGAGTGAGGACAGATGCAATATGTATGAGGGCAAAAACACCTTCACGTACTAAATAGCCACACTTTATTTAACTAGTTAGGTTTATTTATTCCAACTTCAAAGGAGAAAAATGTTGCAGGCATGAACGCTGGTTTGGTAAGATCTGCATAGTTTAATTTTTAGCCATGGACAGCAGCATATTCTTAGGTCTGGGTTCACCTCACTCAGCCTTAAGGTAGGAGCACAGTCACATTACCCCAGTCAGTGGAGAAAGTTACATTCAGGTGTGATTCCTATTTACATATGCTGAATTGCTCCCTGGAAATGCTTTATTCACCATATGGGGAGACAAAGTTGACCAGGCTTCTAGCATAAGCAATTAAAATTAGCTGAAATCGACCCAGATTCTTCTGTATACGCACACATCTACTCCTCTTTCACCTCTTTTCCTCCGTCTCAAAGATGAGACTGCTACAGGGCAAACTTCCACCTTTCATGAAGGTTTCCTTCCTGAATCCTTCTGTAAATGCACACAGTACCTTTATGACTAGTCCTAGCATATGTGTGGTAGTAGATCTTTGTGGTGAATAATGGGAGCAATCTTACAAACTGGATTTCCTGGGGAACAAACCTTATGTCAGTAGTTTTCTCACTGCCTTTTCCTAAGATAAGGCAAGGAAAACTCAGCAACTGGTTGGCAGAAAGTCAGAATACCAATAGAAAATGTATTAACACTAGTGAAAGGTGGGTGTGCGTGTTCATCTTGAATATGGTGCTGCATTTCCTATAGTATCCACAGTAGGCAAATTCAGAAAAAATTATATTTCGTGTTTAAGATGGAGCAAGGTCATAAAAGTCAGCCACTGCATTCAATGTTTCTTCAGTGGTTCAGAAATAGGAATCGTAATTAGAAGTAAGCTAGGTGTCCGTGTTTAATGTAAAATTTATTCCACATCTTAGACAGTTATATATGACTGAACTGTTGATTTTAATTGTATCTGTCAAAATTTAGATGCTCATTCATACGCGTGATATACCTTAATCATTTGTAAGCAGGCACATGCCTCTAAGTCTTGTTTCCTGTGTAGAGAATATACTGCAGTTCCCTGGAGACCTTATATGCATATCACAAAATCCAGCACAAACTGCAGGCTTGCTAATACCAAAACAAGTGATTAATATTAATTCCTATACTCTGCTTTTGTCAAAGGTTTTGGAATCAGCATTTTTTTTTTTGTCCTAGGAGAACATAAAATAGGAATACAAATTCTAGGATGTCTGTGTAGCAGTCTGCTTTTATGTCAGAGGTTGCTATTTTTTAACTTACTTGCATAATAAAAGTGATACATCAACAGGGTTTCTCTCCCCCTCGTGTTTTACTCTAAACAGTTTTTCCCCATGTTTTTTCTTTAAGAAGAAACAAAAAAGTATATGGCATTACATAGTCACTACAAGTAAGTTTTAATAGCTATTACAGTACTTTTAAACAATATATATTAAAAGCAATCAACAAAAATACGTTTCTGGCCATAATTTTATATAAAAGCTAATCGTGTGCCAAGATCCTCTTATCCCCCATCTCCGATACTGCATCTTGTTTCTTTTTTCCTCATTTGGAAATGTCATCAGCATGTGACTGAGATGAAAAAAGAAGATGTCCACATAGGACTTGATGATAAAGGGTTTCTACTTTATTAGAAGATTTTCAAGAGCTAATTAGAACAAAAAAGATGATCTTTAAATGTTCCAGTGAGAAGTTAGGTCATACTTACTAAATGACCATCTGGAAGACTTCCTGAGCAGCACAAATACAGTATTAAAATGTGGATTTACTCTCATTATGATTTTAAAAATAAACAATCAAATAAATTATGCTTGCCTGTCTCAAAAAGGCTATATACAGTTTTCAGCTTGTCAGTGGCTTATCTTGTAAACTCAGTATAAATCACAGAATCAACAACCCTGGAAACACTAGTATTTTTTCCAGGGAGAATCTGCTTTTTTTCTAAATATTTATGACCGTTACTACCTAGTGATTTTTTTTTTTCTTTTTAAAGTAAATTTAGTGATTTGGAATTCCCTTTTTGTTTTAGAAACTCAAGCAATGTCTACTAGCTTTGCATCCATTTATGGTTGTGTTTATCTTTTGTAGTCTGGAAAAAACCAGTGCTATACCTTTCAGACTTATCCTATTTCTTCTATATTTAAATGTGAGTTTCCAGGAGATTTTCACTAATGGGATTTTCCCGCTACGTTTCTGTTTCTATACAATGGTATCTTTTAGCAATTAATTTGAAGAAAAAAAAAATGCTAAGCGTGTGAGAATTGCATTTATGTGATGTGAATAAAGCCACTTCTGAGTTGAAAAATTTGTTCCTAAATCCACATAATTCTACAAAGCAGTTCATTGGTGAGCTGTAACCTACTTATTTTTAGGTGATATTCTAGCAATGACTGATTTGCATGATATATCTACTGTGAGTGCTTTTCTCATTAATCTTTGTTAAAAAGATCAAGTAGTATATATTCCCTGATCATGGAGTACTTCTCATATGGATGATTTCCATAAGGTATCTGATACAAAGTACTTTAAAACAGTATGTAAATTTGAATTAATTCATTTAAAATATGTATAAATTTTAAGAAATATCACGTGGTCTTAAATTAAAATCAATGCTTTAATGCATACAGGGTTTAAGTCAATATTGGATCCTGAATTCTTAAATGTTCAGTTTTACAGATGGCTGTATAAATATATGGGAGAATCCTTAATTCTACACTTAGTTGTGAATTAGTCCCGCTGAAAGCCAGTTTCTTATTTCAAGATCTCTTTATTGGTAATAGCTGACAAGATAGCTCAAGGTACACACTGTTGACTTTTAGATCACAGAGGCTTTCCTGAGAATTGTGTGGGCATAGAGAATGGAAATTAAACTTTTAGCATAAGGCTGGACACGTTAACACTTCAACTTTTTATCCATGATAATGGAATAAATATGGAAATTGAAAAGGGATGATGAATGCTGAATAAGAAGAAACATAATTTTTACTGTTTTTTTTTCCCCTAAAGTATAAATATACTAAATTATTCAGACTATAATAAGGGGAGGTAGCTTATGAAATTATATCTCTAAATCCATCCATACCATATCTTTGTGGAAGATACAAAAACTGAAAACAAAACCCATTAAAACAGTATGCTGAACACATTAGAGTAATTGTTAATCTATGGATTGGTTTATTTTACATTCTTTTGTTCTTTTTCCTCCCACTGTTAGAATAGAGGAAAAAAAAAAGACATTACAAAGGTTTTTATTAAGTACTTGCATTATAGCATTTAGATAAACAACTTAATTTTGCATGGTTCAGAACAGATTCAGTCAACAAATAACCTGTGTTTTCCAGATTATTCTCATATCTAGGGTAACAACTATGTGGTAATCTGTAACCATGAGATAGTGAAGTTCAGGATCTCATGTGGCAGGAGCAGAATAACAAGCAGGATCACAACCCTGGACTTCAGGAGGGCCAACTTTGGCCTTTTTTAAGCAAGTGCTAGCGGAAATCCCATGGGACAGGGTACTAGAAGGTAAAGGGGCCCAAGATAATTAGCATTCAAGGACCACTTCCTCCAAGCTCAAGATCAGAGCATCCCAACAGGAAGTCAGTCAAGAAAGGGAGCCAGGAAACCTGCATAGTTAAGCAGGGAGCTGCTGGGCAAACGTATCTATATGAATAGAGTCTATGGATCGTGGAAGGAGGGGCTGGCCACTTGGGAGGAATATAAGACTGTTGTCAGAGGATGTAGGGAGGCGACTAGGAAAGCTAAGGCCTCCTTGGAAATAAACCTTGCAAGAGAAGCCAAGGACAACAGAAAGGGCTTCTTCAAATATATTGCAACTAAAACCAACACTAGAGGCAGTGTAGGCCCACTGATGAATGAGATGGGTGCCCTGGTGACAGAGGCTACAAAGAAGGTGGAGTTACTGAATGCCTTCTTTGCCTCTGTCTATACTGCTGAAGGCTGTCCTGAGGAGCCCCAGACCCCTGAGGCTCCAGAGGAAGTCAGGATAAAGGAAGAGTTTGTCCTGGTTGAGGAGGACTGGGTTAGGGACCAATTAGCAATCTGCACATCCACAAATCCACGGGTCCTGATGGGATGCACTCACAGGTGCTGAGGGAGCTGGCGGAAGTCTCTGCTAGGCCACTCTCCATCATCTTTGGTAAGTCGTGGGGAACAGGAGAGGTGCCTGAGGACTGGAGGAAAGCAAATGTCACTCTAGTATTCAAAAAGGGCAAGAAGGAGGACCTGGGCAACTATAGACCGGCTAGCCTCACCTCCATCGCTGGAAAGGTGATGGAACAACTTATCCTTGGTGCTGTCGCTAGGCACATCAAGGATAAGAGGGTCATTAAGGGCAGTCACCATGGCTTCACCAAGGGGAAGTCATGTTTAACCAACCTGATAGCCTTTTATGAGGACATAACCAGGTGGATAGCTGATGGTAGAGCAGTGGATGTGGTCTATCTTGATTTCAGTAAAGCATTTGACACAGTCTCCCACAGCATCCTCGCAGCTAAACTGCGGAAGTGTGGTCTGGATGATCAGGTAGTGAGGTGGTGTGGTGAACGGCGATTTATGTCTCACTGAGGCAGTGAACTCCTTTCCCGGTAATGCTTTGCGGCTCCCATGAGCCTTTGCATAGACCTTTGCCCCCGTTGGAGGGAGGTGCCGCGCCTCAGATTCCATTTGGGGAGTGGTCTGGGACCCCAGTGGGTGGACCACATCCCCTGGTGGGCGGACCCTGGACATCTAGGGGGTGGATCGCGACACCATTAAAGTTCCTTCCTTCTAAATTATCTAGATAAGCAGGGCTGAGTTCTATGACAAGTGTGGAAGAGTGGACTCCCAAACTCACTTGGGCACAAACGTTCATTTAGCCAGCAATGAACTAAAATGCGAGTGCAGCCCCTGCTCAAGTTGTTCCAAACCCAAGAAAGATACTACAAAGTTTGAAAACTATTATTAAGTGATAGAACTAAAATTACTTCTCTCTTAGGGTGAGATATTGGTAATTAGAGAAAGTGCAACTAAAATTTTAGAAATCTTGTGGAAGAGTCAAAGTTGATGAAAATATTTTTGGCAGATTTGGCTCATGTTCTGAGTTTGTAGCAGTCTAGGCTCTGGTTCACTTGATTCTTGGTACTTTCCACACAGCATTGAGTATGTTCAGCAGCTGCCAAATTTAATAGGAATTTTAAAATAATGTAACAGACTAAATCCCAAATTTGGGCCTGTAATTTTCTGTTCAGTTTAGCTGCTGTAATCTGAGAAGTGAAGGATATATGGACAGGGATGTAGTGTTCTGGAGACTATAGAGACAGCTCTAGCATCAGGTATCCCACTGTCAAGATCCAAGAGGTTGCCCAGTGGCTGGATAGTTACATGTGACAGAACTTGCACTGTGGTTATTTGGTGATGTTTCATCACTTGAGAATAGAAAATAAAGCAGTCCTTGTCTTTCACATTAGAGTGAAAAGGTGTGAACTCTGTCAGAGCACATAGCAACCAGACATTAACTTTGTATCAGTATCATTTCTGTGCCTGTCACTGCTGTGTCATTTAGGCATTTTAATTCATTCTAAGCATTTGTTATTTTAAATTTAAAATGCCTCTCTGTGCAATTCATTTAAGATATTCCCGTTTTCAATAATACATTTGCCATAACGCTTTCCTTCTCCCTTCAGACCTCTCTGAAATCAAGCACTGCAATCTACTGACATGTTGACAGTTTTTCATGAATTAATGAAAAAGGAGTTGGTAGTGGCTGACAAAGATTTATTTATTTATTATTAGCAAACTGTGTATCCAAGCTGCTCTTCTGAAAAGAATATTAAGAGAGGGAACTGAAAAAAAGTATCTGAAATGTATTATTTAGATTATATTCTTTTCCTCAATCTGCAATATATAATTTTAAGAATCAAGGCTGCTGTCTTGAGGTAGAAATTCTTGCTCTAAAATGTAAGCAGGACTGCCTTACTGGTATTGCTTAATACGCTAAGAGGAAGTGAAAATAGATGATTCCAACACTGGGAAAAACTAAGTCCATAGTTGGTCATTTAATAGGGGCTAACTTTTATTTAGTTCCTTTTGCTTAAATAGAAAAGTTTGAATTGTCTTGGTAACAAAACACAAAGATACGAGATACATATCTGCTGAATATTTTCTTCTTATACTTCTGACAAAAAGCTAAAATGCCAAGGTGTAAGTGATCCAAGCACTGAAGTGACATCTCATCTTTTTGGAGCAATGCACTGTGGAATGTATTAAGGTAGTATATCATATAAGGCTTGTACTCCTTTCATTTGCATGAACTCCTATTTCACCACCGTATTTTCTTTAACACTTCAGCCTGCCCCGTACATTTTGTATTTGGCTTTGCACTCACCTGGTCTGTGGTAATAACCCCAGGCAAGGAGCACAACGGTGGCTGGCTGCCAGCAGCAGAGGTCTGGCACTGAGTAGGCAAGGATTTGCATGGCACATGCCAGCTCAACAGGGACACTTCCTTTCTCTGTTTTCCTGCCTTTAGAGGCCAGCCAACCAAAGATGAAATTTCTCCGTTCCTGGAACATCTGGCTCAGACTCTCAATGCTTGTAATTATCCTCCTGCTCCCAGCTCTCTGCAGGTGCAGGGAAGCACAGGGAAGGTTCTCCAAGAACACAGCTCTACAGTGGATAAGTTCATCTATAAATCTTTGGTAAACGCATGCTGTATGATTTAACATACATGAATATTTTTTAATTTATGCTAAGAAAGGGTCTCACTGATAAAACACTGTGTGGAATAATATCGCAAAATCTCAAACTCTTAGTTAAATGCAGGGCTTTGTATTGCAATAAAAATCTGCATGTCAGCATCTCACACTGTCATATCACTTACGCCTTCACTGTCTATATCACTCATCCACTTTTTACCCCTTCTCTCAACACAGGCTTTTTCTTCTCAGGCACTTATTTATGTTCATCCACTGCTTCTCCCTCACCTGTCGACTACTTGCTGTCCTCATCTCACACAGTAACCCCAGGAAAATCTTCCCATGCATTCCTTAGCAGCCAGATGCTGTTGTAGTACACACTGGCTCTTAGAGGGGCTCTGATCTGTGAATGTCGTTGGAGCTGTGACCTGTTCCTTGTTTGTCTCAGCACGGCTTGCCTCAACAGATGGTGAGTAATGGCATGCAATGCCTACTTATGTTTCTATGCCTCTCTCCATACGGTTCCTGTATTAGACCTGGAAACAAATTGAGGGAGTTAAGTGTGAATAGAAAACGAATTCCATTAACCTCCACAAAGTTGCTGTTAAAAATTCCTATGTTCTTGTACTGATATGAATGGCTGTGTGAGTTAGTTCAGATTTGAGACGGAAATATGCAGTTCCCTTGATTTTATTGGTGTTAAACCCACCCATACCTTGCCTACATCTTACTCTGTAGTGTGAAAGCCTGCAAGCCACTTGCTCACGTGCATTTCTCAGTTTCCCATTAAAATCATCACATGACAGGTGTGAGATTTTGCAGCATTAATATTTGTACGTTACATAGTATCTGTAAATGTTCTGATAGTACACAGGAGTACACAGTCTTACAAATGCTCCTACATGTCCTACAAATGCGAGTCTTACTCGCTCCTTTTGGTGGTTGTAGAGGAGATAGTATTTCAACATATGAAACAACCTGATATATAAATGGATGTATTTAGATGATCTTAGATTTAGTTATATCCTCTTTTTGCTTAAAAGGAACTAAATAAAAATATTGAGATTTCAGGATTTCGGATAACATGTTCCAAAGGAGCCTGTAAAGGCTCATGAGTCTGTCATTACAAGACAGAGCTTTCAGTGAGACTTAACCTCAATGGCTGGAATTATTTTATGGATATTTTTTATATATTAATTTCTCAGTTAGTCACTTGGGACCAAATCCCCAAGAGGGAGCTACAACATGAAGGATGCATGAAGCCCAAGAGATAGTGAGCAATAAAGTATGAACTTGCAGCACCTCATTAAAGAAGAATACGCCTGGGAGTAATTAAAAGGAGGAAAGCAAATCTTGGCTTCTTGTCTCTTCTTCAGAGTTGACTCATGGATTTTACATTGAAAAGTCACAGAACAAAAGGCACAATCAACAGGGTTTAATTTCCTTTCCTTACTGCAGATGTCTTTTGCACCTTCATGTACCCTGTCTTAATCACTAGTCTGTATTAAGTGGAGGAGACCACTGACACCCCTCCCCTGCCCCACGACATATAAGAAATAATTAAGGATTCTTTGGTTTGAAAGACAGCATTATTACCTATAAAACACTGAGATATATACTACATACTAGTGAAAAAAAGTATTGCCTTAATGATTAATTTGTTGAATGAACAGTTTGTAATAAAATAATGCATATCTAGGAGTACCTGCATGTTAATTAAAAAAAAGTATAGTGGAAGACTTGACCTTAGCCTGATTATTAGGAAACTGAACACTATTTGAAGTATAAGACAAACAGTCCTTTTCAGATTTGAACCAAACACCTGAAGTATTTCTAATTATTACTTTAAAAAGGATTTTAATATTTGCCTTCAAAACTAGTATTTATAAAATGATACTTCAGGCAGCTTCATATATATAGTATAACATACATTATTTCTTCAGTTATTTTTTCCTGAGCATGTATGTATGAGAGAGAGAAATTCATGGCATCATTATCTAATGTTAACAAAAATTAGTAAATCAAATTTCTGGAACAATCATTCCAATACTATTAATTCCGATTACCATCTTAAAAAAGAGTGCTTGTTATCACATCACTATATAATATTTCTTTAAAAAATAACAAGACACTGCTAAAAATACTTGTGTTCTACCTACCAAAACAGACAATAGTTATGGCAGTGTCTTAGAGATCCAGCCTGTGCAGATGAGGTTCAACGCGTGTGTCCTGGTCTGGACAGGACAGGGTTAATTTGGTGTAGCTAGGTTATTCTATACCATGCTGATGTTCTGCCCTGGGGCTAGTTCTAGTTCCAGGGGGGCCAGTTCCCGGTTTGGAGGTTTGGCATGCGCACATTTGTTTGGCTCCTCCCTTTGTCCCGGGTATTGCTTTTTTCTGTGCGCTGCTTATTTCTTGCTATTATTATTGCCTGTGTTACTGCAATTATTTCTTATGTGTTTCTGTATTAAACCTTCCTTATCTCAACTCAAAAAGGCATTTTAAAACTTTTTTTTTTCCTTTCTCTGCTCATGGCCCACAGCAGGGGGGAGGGGGTGGGCAGTAGCAGCGCAGCCACGCAGCGGCTACTAGAGAAAGCGCCCCCACGGCTTTATTAACCCACCACAGCGTGTCAGTGGGAATGGACCTATTTCTGCCAAACCCTGGGGGGGAGCTGGAGGCTGCACTCTGGGCCCTCACAAGGAAGGAAGTCTCGCTTTTTTTATTTTTTTCTGTCTGCCTTGGTATACCTCATTTTCTTATAGCTTTACTTACTCTAGGACTTGTTTGTATATGAAAGGTAAACATGTCTTGTTGCAGGAGAGTATGTTTTTAAGGTACAGTTAATATATGTATGGATGTATTTAAAAGCGGTCTAGATAGGGTTCTCAAGGATATTGTGTAGAAGTGAGCCTAGTAGAGATAGATAATGGTTGGACTTGATGATCTTAAAGTCCTTTTCCAACCATAGCAATTCTGTGATATACATAGGCATAAGCGCAAGTGATTAACTTTCTGCAGACTAGCATCATGTTCAATATTGCAGTAAAAGCCTATGCATAATGTGAACTCTCAGTTGTGATAAAACAGTATCATTCTTTGAAAACTAGTTTCCCTTCATGGGCATCATTGAACATATGTATGTTTAATAGCTATTAACATTATGTGTCCATAATGAACATCCTGTGACTAGCCTGCAGTTAAAACTAGGTGGAGGTTTATAGTTAAAATAAGAAAGAAATCCCTGAATATATTACCCCAATCTTGTAAGCACCTCCTTGAGGCCAAGTTGCATTATCTTCACTGGGAATCCACCTGCGCACAATATTCCACTCACATGTATTGACAAAAGATGCATAGACAAAAAGTAATATATAAAAACTATAAAAGATACCCTACTAGAGGCCCCAGTCACATCCTTCCCTTCCCAAATCAGAATTCTACTTTTGTCATTATAGCATGAACATTCTAGTAAGCTAAAAGTAATCCATTCATTTCTGAATAATACTTATCTGGAAATATAAAGTCTGCACTTTCTTACATGTCTCTAATGAAAGTACAATAGACTTTCAGAGACTGAAAAGCTCACTTCTATACTTCAGCAACATCTGAACCACAGCCCACTCTTTACAATGCATGAATATTGTAACTGTTTTCCTAATATAGCAATCATAATTCTTTCTACGCACAGCACAATGAAAGGCTATGGAGATTTTAATGAATGAATAAATTCAATGAAGGTATTTGTCACCAAATATATACTCTCCACAATATTGGACTTCATTTTTGTTCATTACTTACCTCAGTCATCCCATTGTGAAGAAAACCTTGAAAATGTGAATTAGATGAAGCAGATGCAGTGTGGGTGTTGTGAGCATGCCTACACTCAACCCCAAAATAACATTACTTACTGCTTCCCTGATGAAAAATGGTATAAAAATTAATCTAATTCATATGGTAAATATGTTTCAGTGCTACATTCACTACCAAAATCATTGAATCAGTGAGACAGCTCACATGATAAAATCCTTTACTACATAGTAATCTGGATGCTTACTGAGTTAACATGACAAATTTATAATTTTCAAAACTTTAATTTCATGTGATATTCTTTGTGAAATGCCACAGAAGTCAGAAAAAATGCTTACATTTAAAAGTAAGCATATTTTTAAGTGCTCCAGTAGACAGACATCTATAAATTTGTTGTGCAACCTACTGGTCATCACATAAACTTTTAAGGGTTTAGATGACTTAAACAGAGGTGGTGTGATATATTAATTAATGTTTGTAAAATAAATTGAGATCCTAACAGAGATAATTAAGTCAAGTAAGTCCAGAACGTTACCACCATATATAGGTTTTAATCACAGTGTATTTCACCAATTAGGCAAACTTCATTCAGTAAACTAATATTCAGTGAAATTATAAAAATTCATATAGAATTATCCATACATGTTGTGCAAGGTCATAAGAAGATGAGAAAAGTTTAATTACAAGGAATAAAGAAGAGAAAAAAAAAAAATCAAAATGTATGACTAATCACCTCAAGTTTAGACCACAAGTGATACAGGTGAAACTGGATTAGCAAATCATAGAGATTGTCTAGTTTTTCTTGCCCCCATGTCACTCTCCAGCATGACATGCTGTGGAGTTTACTTGGTTTACACCCCCAGAAAAGCCTCCTCTCACTTCAGCTTAATCATAGCATTTCTGCATGATCTGGGACTTGCATTTTGTTGTATTGCTTTTGGGAGGACAGATCATATAACCTGTTACGGGATGCAGCCCTGTACATGTTTATTGTGGTTTCCCAGACCAGCTGTGGCCCACTTAGTGTGACCACAAACCAGCAGTGGTATGAGAAGAGACCACAGGGGAGTGTGGACAAACCAAACAAGTAGTGGCTGTCTGATCTGTACAGCTGGGCTAAGCAGTTCCATTGCAAAATCTTTCCTCCTTTTCTTAATGGTCAGGGAAGCCATTGTTTCCTCATTTAGACAGAGAATCATGTGTTCTGCATGAATTGCTTTATGAAACAGCTCTTGAGTGGATTAGATAAGAGTAAAACCTGGTGGACATGTTAATGAATAGAAGGCATTTCATCTCCACTAATTTAGCATTGAACTTTGGGAAAAAGAGAGGTTGATTTATCAAGAAATGACAGATTACTAAGGATGAAGTGATTCTGAGATAGACAATTATGCCCTGGGGAACAGTCAGCTGTCCAGAACCAACTCACCTCTCCTGCTCTTTGTGGTCTATCTCCTGCTCTTTGTTGTCCAGAGTAAACTTTTTTTTTTTTTTTTTCAGGTAAATCTATTTTTACTTTCTTATCTAACTGGACATTCACCTTTATTTTCTTCCAGATCTTTCTGTGATGGTAACCATGAAACTGCCTGGGTTTATCTCTTTTGAAGTTTCTAAGAAATCTGTACCATTACGATGGAAGATTGCTCTCCAAATGGAAGACAGAAGGGTATTGCTAGGTTTTCACTACAGCACAACCTTCTGCAAGTGGCAGTTTCTTTGGTGAATGGCTGATATTGCTCCATCACATTTATAAAATGACCGTGGATTATTACAGACGTCTATTCATCAAAAGGAGCCTGGGTCTCCAAGTGCTGAAAAGCCTGCATCCCCAGCACTTCAGTGAAGTCCTGAGCTGATCACTGTTTGCAGGGGCAGGGTCTGCCTTCCCAGAGTTTGTCTTTACTAGAGGAAGAAGCTGGGATTTTCAGGTGACTGTAACTATATGTTCAACATAGTGTTTAAGAGATACCTATCATCTGTAGACAGCCCAGTCTGGTGGAATTATATCCTGAAGAATGAACTAACACAACTAACAACTAACACAACTAACCCTCCTTTGCTTGTCTCTACATGGGAAGTCTCCTAAATGGTCAATATTTCACCTTCTGTGAAACTCACTTTCTCTTTGTCTCATCACCTACCACATTCTCCCACCTGGTATTGCTTTCAATGGAGAAGTCAAAATTACATAACTGCTACTTTTTGTTAAAGAGCTTCACAACTTAAATGCTTAAAACAGCCTTAATCAGTAGGTGAATAAGAGACGATTACATTGCTTAATGCAGAAACATGAAGAAGTAATTCTATCAACTCCCACGTGGTAGACAGCACAGCAAAGTTCAGCTTCCCATGTACTGCTCAATATACAACTTTGGTGTTCAGAAGAATCGATTGGTAAGAGTCTAGTCGTGTTTCTAGGAAATCTAGGGCTTATCACATTTGTGCTAGTTGCCGATGTTGTTTTTGTGAGCCTTGTTATCATCTAAAAGCTCCCTGATGTGAGAATTAAAATACCAGGAAAAAATTACCAAAATTTGATTTTCTTCTGTGAACTTCAGTGCAGACAGTATCAGATGACTTGAGGAGGTCTAGCCCATTTCATGTGAGACTGGAAAGATGCTGTCTCTGGCTTAGAGTTGCCAGCTTCAGGCAAGCTCAGCCACTTCGATAGCTTGAGTCCTGATCCTTGGTCAAGCCTAACACCTGTAAACCCCAGAACCTCACTTTGCCAGCTGGGCTTATGGTAGCCTCAGAGATAAAGGCAGGCAGTGCTCAGAAATTTATTTCAATCATTTGATGAGTTTAAAACACCTTTGAAAAAATACCCTTGCTATTAGGCTCAAACCATTATTATAACAGCTATTGCAAAGAACACAAGTTTCTTTACACTAGCTTAGAATCTGACCAACTAAAGTAAAAAAATGCTGCTGCTTTTAATCTAAAGTGAATAATTCATGTTTTAGCTTGAGGAATTAAAAGAATAGAGACCATTATCTGCTTTGATCTATGTAAGTAATATACATTTTAAGGGGAGGGTGGAATAAAATATAAAAGTAAGGCGTGTCTATTCCTCTAGTTCTGCTTTTTAAAATTCTTTTTATTACTATATTTAAAGTGTCCACATTTCTGATATCAGTAAATCTAATTGTAAAGTAGCAAGGTGGAGACAAATTAAGATGTGAGTGAATGCTACTCAGTAGGAAGGATTAGGTCAAAGGCCTGATCTATCTGAACTGTGACTGTTGCATATGTTGTCATCCAGTATTGCAATATCTATTTACTTCTGCTCTCTTTTGATGCATCTAGACTTTAAAGTATCACTGAGATGCATCTAATTTATAAAAAGCTGAAAAGGAGTTAGGAGTCATATGATTGCTCCTATCTGGGCCCTCATTCTGCCTCTGGGACGTTGATGCTTGGTGTAGATGGAAGCCAGCTATGTTTTTCTAGGTGTGTATGGCAACCTGCTGATTGCTGTCTCATCAGAATAAACTGTAAACCCTTCCAGCTGTTCTTAATCTGGACCCTTAACCTTTAAGAAAACCAGAGGCTTTCCATTCCTCAGAGCCAAACTTTGCTAACAATATCTAGGCTGTTTGCAAACCAAGCTTCAAACATTAAAATGACTAATAAATCCATATTCCATAATAGTTAGGCTGGAGAATACTATTATTTAAAAACATACTCAGTTTTTACAACTCATTTCTAGTAAAAATCCAAAACATGCTTCACTAATGCTACCCTTTCAGATACTCAGATCCCAGATGATAGGCATGATATCCGGATACAGCAATAAATATGTAAAGGATATAAATCTGTCTCAAATTGGTGATTTGTGGATGTGCGAGGGGGGAAAGGGCTGGGAAGTTTTGTTTTCTAATCTGTTCATTTCCTGAATCTTAATGTTCTGTAACTTCACTGCTGCTGATTGTATTTTTCTGTGGTTTGTATTATGATGTGCTAAATACATTACTCCATGTCCTTCGGGTGGGACCTGGGGCTTTAAGAATCTTGGACTGATCTTGGACGGGTTTTGAGGCTGCACCTGATTCCACTCAGGCAAAGGGAAATTTTCGGTAGCCCGGGGTTCTCCGGGCCGGAGTCAGGCTTCAGCACTCTGCATCCCCGGCGGAGGAGGCAGGTTTAGAGGAAGGAAACAGCGGCTTTTGGATGGAGCCACAGCCCAGCGGTTCATAACGCTTCAAAGGACCCTAGCCCACGGCCTTCGGGATTCCAGTTCGGGCTTCCATTAAAACAACAACAAAAATAGTAATAACCTTTCATACACATACATCTTTCTGACTTTTTTACGGCCTCGTAATTGCTCCCTTCCCGACAGGCGGATTTATGCCTTGGCCGGCGGCGCTCCGTGGCACAGAGCTGCGCCGCTCGGGTGGCACCGCTGGCTCTTGCGGGGGGGACGCCGGGCGCGACCCGGCCCCGGGCGGAGCCTGGAGCCCGCTCCTCGCCGAGAGCAGGCAGGGCTGGTTCAGCCCTTCATCGGCAGTCGGTCCGGCCGTTTTGAAAGCGGCAACCCGCTCCCTGGCAGCCTCCGGCTTCGTTATCACCTCCAACACCCCCCTCCGCTCTTTCTCCATTTGTTGCTGTGTTCGGGTTTGCTTCTGGGCTCTCGGCAGCCGCCTTTCCCGGCTGGAGGGGCGCTCTCATCATACCATTTTTCCATGCAACTCAAGCACGATCCCAGCAGCGTTCAGGAGGGAAACGCTTTCCTTCTGTCTCTTCCCAAGCATCCTCCCTTCAAGTCCCTCCCGCGGATCTCTCTCGCCTTCCCGGCAGGACTTCGCAACTTCTGCCCCCCCGGCTCTGCCGGCCTTTTAATTGCCTTTTTTTTTTCCCTGGGTATTTTTGGTCATATCTCCTTTCCTGCGGTCCGTAACGACCGGGAGGCTCCTTCACCCCGACCGCGGGACACGGCCAGGACACTGAGGCTCGGGACAAGCGGGGGCCGGGCGCGGACCCCCGAGCGGGCAGCGCCGCCCACCCCTCCTGCCCTGCCTCCGCCGGGCACGCCGGGGAGGGAAATAATGGCCTAGAAATTAAGCAGCGCTTCTGAAGCGGTACATCTGCGTCTGCCTCTACCCC
>JAVSBS010003012.1:49931-72179 GCA_033124195.1 Coracias cyanogaster
CCCAAGCAAAGCCGGGCCCAAGCAAAGCCGGGCCCAAGCAAAGCCGGGCCCAAGCAAAGCCGGGCCCAAGCAAAGCCGGGCCCAAGCAAAGCCCCCAGAACTGAGCAAAGCAATCAATTTAGAAAAAAAACAACCTGCAAACAGACCTGGAAATTCACCCGGACAGGAGCCAACTAATAGGTGTATAAGGACAACAACCGAGCAATGCACCCGGAAAGCCGTGAACCAGTATATGTAGAAAGAGAACAACTAGAAAACACACAGAAATGCAACAGGAAACAGTCATCAACAAGCAAACCAGTAAATGTAGGAAGAAAACAACCAGGAAAATCACCTGGAATCACATTTGCAATTGAGCAAACCTGGAAACGCACCCAGAAAAAGCAAACCAGTACATGTAGTAAGAAAACAACCAGGAAGGCCACCTCGAAACACACCCAGCAATGAGTGAACCAGGAAACACACCTGGAAACACGCAAACCAGGAAATGTTCAAACGAAACAACTTGGAAATGGATCCAGAAATTAGTGAACTAGATAGTGCAGCAGGAAACACACCTGGAAGCAAACCCAGAAATGCACCAGGAAACCACCAAGTAAATGCACCCGGAAACAAGGGTCCTTCCACACTTCTTGCCGCAATTCCTTCCTCACTTGCACACTTCTTTCCTTCCACACATTTTTCCACGCTTCCTCAGTCACTTCCTTATTTCCTTCCACAATTCCTTCCTTATTGTTACGTGCTTGACAAGAGATTAATCCCCTTGCCTTCTGGCCAGTCCTCAGATTCAAGGGGCTCTGGGAGGCTGGACTTCTCTCTTACTAGGTAGGCCAATTATTGCCACGACTATAGATCTGGCACCAGATGCACAAACAGCCTGTCTACCGTAGGTCCGTCCACATTCAAAAGAAGTGCTTGGGTGCACAAATAGCATGATTGATTTCACATGCAACATATACAGGTTCTTTACGATTGCCAGTGATAAATGCACTAAGCTGCAGACCAGCTCTCTAGCTCTAAAATACAATTGCAATCACAACTGTAATTCTCTGGGAAAACACTCAGTGCAGCTGAGACCACACATCTTGCCAAAAGGTGTTCCTTCTAGGGAGAGTGAGGAGAACAAACCCGTCCATCTGTCCCTACAACTTGGTGCCAAAGTCTCATCCACAAATTAGGTCCGAAATAGGCCTAACATTTATACTTTGTTACCTACTAACATGCAGAGTACAGTGATGGGACTGTGGTCAAACCATTGCTAAGTGGCCTTTCAGTTGTACAACCTTGGATGACTTCCTGGGTATCTTCTGCAAGACACAGAACTGCTGCGGTAAGTGGGAGAATGGAAGAATGGGGCACCCCTTGCCCCACTCCACATTCCTCCTCGGTGCCATGACAGTACAGGCCACTGGACCCTCATCCATCCTCCCTGTCTGCTCTAGCACCAGATGTTTATCAGCAGTGATAAGCTTTGCTATTTTCAATTGTTTTTCCTGCTTCCAACACCTATCTTTCCACACTTCCTCTCTTATCTTTTCACACTTCCTTCCTTAGTTCCCTCCACACCTTCTTCCTTACTTCCTTAAATCCTTCCACACTTCCTTACTTCTTTCTTTTCACACTTTCTCAGTCACTTCCTTCCTTGTACACTAACAGCAGCTGTGAGGATTCCACCTGGGACTGCGCCTGCTTTAAGGCAAGCCATGGAAGGTCAGGGCTTCCCTTCCCAACTGTAATGCAGCTTGGTACAAAACGTGATTTTCTCTGCCAAGGCGGCAACAACCCTAGAGCAAAAGCTCCTGGTGTGCAATAGCTGAGCCTTCTCCCACTTCTCTTACATGCATCATAAATGTTTCCTTAGTGCAATAAAAAGCTCTCTTTGTAAATATTCCATCATCTCCCTGGCACACCCACGTGCCAAGCCTTTCTTAAAATGTGTTGGCAAAGGACAAGACAAACTTTCACAAGTCCCTATGTCACTATGTTCAAGTAGGAAATTCTAGGAGTATGATGTAAGAACAGGTTTTTCCCACCTTCTCTCATTTGAACAAGCACCTTCAAAGCTGCTGTACAACCTGCTCCGAAACACTGTTTTTCTGTGACATCACCAATTATGGTTTAGTTTTAGGGTCTCGCATTGTAAAAAAATGCATCATAATGAAGGTGCAACCACCCACAAACCAGAAATAGTTTCTGTTCGCAGCACACGTGCAGGTCTCCAGTTTAATTCAACAAGTGCACTGGGTGCTTTTTACGCAGCGTCTCTGTGTACCCACTACTCATTAGACGTTAATCCTTACAACTGCCTGTTACTTACAGTTCCAGTTTGTGCTGTGTGATGATCCGAAGTTCCTGTAGTATTTGTTCCTGTCTCCAGCTGCACTCATTGCCACACTTAATGTTTTGCCAATGCGTGCATTTGTGCAATTCTGTGTTCCCACCACTTCTCTTACCAGAAATAAAAAATTGCTTATAAAACCTTCAACAGAAAGCAAATATGAGCTGCCACAGATAACTTTGTTCAAGCAACAGCAACCACTGCCCTGTGACATTTCCCTGGCTGTAGTCACAGTAGCTGGATGAGCAGTACGAGTCCTCAAGCCAATAGGACAAATAAGGCAATACTGAAACTACATTAACAGCTACTATGGGATTACTGTTTCTAAGGATATGAAAAAAAGCAGCTATGCCAATAATGTCATCATTGCCATCTGACCTCACCACTGACAGAACTTATAATGGAAAAGTTGCACAAACAGTGAGGGAAACAAGAAATTCAACACTGGCCAAATACTGGGCTGAATGACATTGTGGTTTGGAGACACGGAGAGAGACATACGTTTGGTGCTTGTCAAGCGGAGTTTCACTGGGAGTTCAAAATGCTGATTGTCTGAGCCTAAACCCTTTGGAACTAACCCAGCTGCTAAAATGGCACTAGAGACTGCTGAGGTTTCCTTAGCTAGAAAGGGCAATACAAAAGACATAGAAAACAATCTTGTGTGGATTGGGTGCTGAGGGAGCTGGCAGAAGCCATTGCTAGGCCGCCCTCCATCATCTTTGGTAAGTCGTGGGGAACAGGAGAGGTGCCTGAGGACTGGAGGAAAGCAAATGTCACTCCGGTCTTCAAATAGGGCAAGAAGGAGGACCTGGGCGGCTATAGACTGGTCAGCCTCACCTCCATCCCTGGAAAGGTGATGGAACAACTTATCCTTGGCGCTGTCTCTAGGCACATCAAGGATAAAAGGGTCATTAGGGGCAGTCAATATGGCTTCACCAAGGGGAATTCACGCTTAACCAACCTGATAGCCTTTTATGAGGACATAACCAGGTGGATAGATGATGGTAGAGCAGTGGATGTCGTCTATCTTGATTTCAGTAAAGCATTTGACGCAGTCTCCCATAGCATCCTTGCAACTAAACCGAGGAAGCGTGGTCTGAATGATCAGGTAGTGAGGTGGACTGAGAACTGGCTGAAGGACAGAGCCCACAGAGTTGTGGTCAATGGGGCAGAGTCCAGTTGGAGGCCTGTATCAAGTGGTGTCCCTCAAGGGTTGGTACTGGAACCACTACTGTTCAATATATTCATCAATGGATGAGGGAATAGAGTGCAGTGTCAGCAAGTTTGCTGATGACACAAAACTGGGAAGAGTGGCTGACACACCAGAAAGCTGTGCTGCCGTTCAGCAAGACCTAGACAGTCTGGAGAGCTGGGCCAGGAGAAATTTAATGAAATACAACACGGGCAAGTGTAGAGTCTTGCATCTGGGCAAGAACAACTCCATGCACCAGTATAAGTTGGGGACTGACTTGTTGGAGAGCAGCGTAGGGGAAAGGGACCTGGAGGTCCTGGTGCACAGCAGGATGACCATGAGCCAGCAATGTGCCCTCGTGGCCAAGAAGACCAATGGCATCCTGGGTGTATTAAAAGAGGTGTGGTTAGTAGGCCGAGAGAGGTTCTTCTCCCCCTCTACTCTGCACTGGTGAGACCACATCTGGAATATTGTGTCCAGTTCTGGGCCCCTCAGTTCAAGAAGGACAGAGAACTGCTTGAGAGAGTCCAGCGCAGAGCCACAAAGATGATTAAGGGAGTGGAACGTCTCCCTTATGAGGAAAGGCTGAGGGATCTGGGTCTCTTTAGCTTGGATAAAAGGAGACTAAGGGGTGACCTCATTAATGTTTATAAATACTTCAAGGGTGAATGTCAGGAGGATGGAGCTAGGCTCTTCTCAGTGACACTCAATGATAGGACAAGGGGCAACGGGTGCAATCTGGAACATAGGAGGTTCCACATAAATATGAGAAAAAACTTCTTCACGGTGAGGATGAAGAGCACTGGAACAAGCTGCCCAGAGAGATTGTGGAGTCTCCTTCTTTGGAGACATTCAAAACCTGCCTGGCCGCGTTCCTGTGTGACCTGATCTAGGAGATCCTTCTCCAGCAGGGGTGTTGAACTAGATGATCTTTCAAGGTTCCTTCCAATCCCTAGCATTCTGTGATTCTGTGAAACTGTTCAGGTAATGAAACCTCAACTTGTTTACTAGGATATTCTCTGATCTTTACTGGCCTGTTGCCAGATTTTTTTTGTACCAACCATGAATCCTGAAGGGGAATTTTGACTACTAATGGAACTTTTGTGTCCTAATGGCCAAATCATAGAATGGTTTGGGTTGGAAGTGACCTCAAAGATCATCTAGTTTCAACCCCTCTACCCTGGGTAAGGACATGTCCCACTACACCAGGTTCCTCAAGTCCCCATCTAACTTGGCCTTGAACTCTGCCAGGGATGGGGCATCCACAGCCCCTCTGGGCAAATGTGGGACGGTATATAGTGTATAAATCTCCTTCCTGGCCTGACATGGAGGAAGGTGATAGCCACATTTGTAAAACCTCGTCTTATAAAATCTCTTTTGAGCACTGCATAGTTTCAAATTGCCTATGAAGTTTTGTTGTAATATAACTGCACTTTAACCTTTCCTTATTTTCACATTCCTTTCAGAATGTCATTCAGAAGAAAGGTTGTGGTTCTGAAATGTGTCCGTATATTCCTTGGTTTTTAAGTTAACTTGTATTTTATGTGCAATCCTGCTTAGAGATGGTAAATTTAGGGTCAGACAATTTAATGGTGGAATTGATGTCCTCAAATAGGAAACACAACTGGAAGTAGTTGATGAAGGCATTTTTATTTTGTTTTTGCTAGCAAAACAGAAATTAAAGAAGTAAAAATATACCTGACAGTTTATTACCATTATTAGAGGAATATGCCTTTCTGATAGTTGGTGCACCACCTCAATGAGTACAAATTTGCCTTATGTCTGCTTAGTACGTTTTCCTGTTGATTCTTGCTGGCACCTGATCTCATAAGAGCTCCTCAGATCATTACAATATCATTCTGTGGGCATGACTACGTATGTTGAGACTTGAAACATATTTACCATGGCATCTAGCCCTTGCTGCAAGAACAGAGGGAGTGATTCTGAAGTTGGCACAAAATAATATTTCTGTGGTGCTGAAGATTGCCTTCCTGACCATACTTGTCACTTTTTTGTCAGAGTCCTGTGATGTCTCCCTCTTTCTCTTCTGAGAGATCCAGAATATTGTTAAATGTTATATTTTTTGTCTGTTTCTTCTATTACTCATGGTTAAGATTTCTGAAGGTATTGTTTTTCAGAATTTCTTTTCAATAACTAAAATTTCACTGAATTTGTAAGGCAGGGTTTTAAATTGTGGCTCTTGTCCAAATCACTTGGTAAAATATGAGAACCAGAAGGCAGAAGTCTAATTTTTATTTTTTTTTTTGCAATTAATGGCTAACTCAAGCTGTCAAGGCTTCTTGTTTTACCTGAGGAATGCTGTGCTTCTCTTTGTTACAAATATGTTGAATCAAGAGCATAGGAGATGGTTGAAGAGTATTCATACTCTTAGAAAAAGTTTAAAATATAAAAGAATCACAGGGGTGATTTTTAAGAGTTCTTATTCACCTTTAATTCATTCAGAAGTTTTTATATGCTAAGGTTTAATAAAAAGGGGGATACTTAACGTAGCTTAGGATTCTTTTTTAACAGACGAGTTACTGTTCTCTGATGTGATAGAACTTTAATCTAGAACAGGTTATCTAATCCAGAACAGGTTACCAACTTGGTTTTGGTGTTTATAAGAGCTTATGCCCAGACTGATTCTACAAATACTTACTCCAAAATGCAGTTTTTCCTATTGAGAACAAGTAAACAATTCAATTTGTAGGACTAGATCAGATGCCTCAAATGCAGCAGATGAGATATAGGTTGAACCCAATGAGATGTGTGAACTGACCATATTTCCACCTAGAATATCTATGCCTAAGAGAAATCTTTCCTTTTTATTCATGTTCTGATCTCTCCCTAACATCCTGTAAAGGAAAGGAATTCCTGGAATGGAAAAAAGGTGGACATTGTTATGGTTTAGTGCTTGTGATTGTTAGAGCTGAAACATGGTGAAGACTGCTAAGTAGAAAATAGTAATTTCTTTCCACCTTCCACACTACTGAACCACCAGAAATGCTTTATGCTCAGGGACGTTAGTTTCTATGTCTTACATACTCGCCTTTGCATTAAATAACCTGTATCCAAAGAAAGAAATGTCAGAAATTGATATTTATGTTATAATTTTAACAGCATTCACTGTCTCTAGATAACTGGAAAAAGGCATGGGACATTTCCTAATAACCTTGTGAGGAAAGCTCACCTCCATCTGAAGGCTGCCTTGCTAAAGTTGTCTTTTTGAGCTGAGGGCCTGTTTCCCCACCTTGCCTTTTTATTCCTGTGTGTGTCTAAGGACTTGTATTAAGGCTACTGAAATAAATTTATTAAAGTGATATTCTACTGCACTAATGGTGAAAGTTAACTTTCACTGCTCCCTGAAGGGGAAGGCATATCAGTAATTGAGGTGTTCCCCTTGCTGTTCTGTGAACCTTGCGGTGATGTATGAAGGATGCCTTGAATTATTCAGTGCTCCTTGTTATGTTTCTCCTTGGTTTCTCTGTGTAGCTAATGTCATTTTTGGAGGTGAGGTTTTTATTGTGTAGATAGAGCCTAGAGTTTTGGAAAATATCTCCCTTTTAAAATTCTGTTATGCCTAAGAGGTAGCATTTAGTTGCTGACATTTTATATTTGTCCACCTTTTAGGATATGAAGTGTTTGGAAAACTTTAGAAAATGAATATCACTTTGTTTGTCAAACTTCCTACACTGACAGGAAAAAACTTACGGAACATTGCAATAATGCTGATGCTTGCCGTCCTTAGGGTAATTTAGTGATGAGATCATACAGAATGCTTAACAAGATAAGCATTCCCATTCTGTTTTATTTAAAATGACCTCTACCTATAGGTACATCTATTTCTGAAATTCTGCTCATTTACATTTCACACTTGAATGCACATCTGTAAGGACAACCTCTCATAAAAGCAAAATGCACATGTATACAAACCTAGAGTTTTTATTTAAAACTTTTTTCTAGATTTTCCAGATTTCTCTTAGTTTGGTTAATCTTAAATTACGACACACACCAAAAAAAAAAAAAAAAAACCACCAAAAAAACCCCAAACCAACAAACCAACCAACTCCTCAATCCCCTTAGCTATCTACTAGCAATAGCACCAATTGCACCAGCACAGATGTGCTGTCTCTAAGTGCTGTAGGCCAAGCTGGAAGAACAACCCGTTCTGGCATAAGAGCATTTCACTGTATTAATGTCATGAAAAAGCCTGTCACTTCTGTGGATATGATCTAGTTTGATTTTTATTAGTCCTTCAGCTTTGAATTCTCCATCCCACAGGCTAATGAATTCTCTTTTATATTTTAAATAGTTATGTAATGTTTATATCAGAGATTACATTTAAAATATTGTTATTTTCTAATATTGTCAGTCCAAACTGATACTGAGCAACAGGAAATGTACAATTACTTTTGAAATTATTTATCGTCTTGCTTGTTGCTGATCTCATCACAGGTGGAATGAATGTATTTGCTTTTCCTGCTTTGTCAAGGAAGGAAGATCTCATCATATGCTTACAGACCTTGAAGGAAAGAACCATAAAGGAACACTGTGTTAATCTTTCAAAAGTGCAGAAAACATCCTTCTGTATACTGAGACACTTTTCACTTCTGAGTAGTTTTCTGAGCACCTGGGGGACAAGGGCAGCTGCAGTAGGCTGGCTGATCCCCTGGAATACATGAGTCCTGGTTTCAGCTGGGATGGAGTTAATTTTCTTCCTAATGGCTGGTACAGTGTTGTGTTTTGGATTTAGTGTGAGAATGTTGATAACACATAGATGTTTTTAGTTGTTGCTAAGTAGTGTTTATACTAAGTCAAGGACTTTTCAGCTTCTTGTGACATGCCAACGAGAAGGCTGGAGGGGCACAAGAAATTGGGAGGAGACACAGCCAAGACAGCTGACACAAACAGGCCAAAGGAATATGCCATGTCATGGCCCAGCATATAAACTGGGGGGAAGGCTGGCCAGGGGCCACTGCTCAGGAGCTGTCTGGGCATTGGTTGGCAAGTGGTAAGCAATTGCATTCCGCATAACTTGTTTCATATATTCTAATTCTTTTATTATTATTATTATTATCATTATCATTATTATTGTTTTATTTCTTTTCTTTCCTATTAAACTGTCTTTATCTCAACCCATGAGTTTTAGCTTTTTTTTATTCCCTCCCTCATCTCACAGGTACCTAGTTGCTGGCTAGGCTTAAACCTTGTCAATGTGGCAGAGAAGGACAAACTTTAACGTTAGATCAACCCTGGTATCTTCTTCAAAGACAAGAAATCATGCTGATCTGAAAGCTGTATATTTCCCAGATAAGGAAGAAAAACCCACTTTTGCCTCTTGGTAGACAAAAATATTTCTTGGAGTATAATTGAGCATATTCATCAGTTCATACAAGATTGTTGTAACTGAAAGTCTTAATTCTAGCTTTCCAAGGGCATCTTGGTCCCTAATGGAGAACTCTAATGAAAGCCAAGAGACTGCAACACTATTCCCAGATTCTGCCACTGACCTGCTTTTGCAAATTATCTCACATTATTTCTCTTTTTCATGTGTGTGTAGATATTTGTACTGTACACTCTCTCAAAGGTAGGAATTGTCTGGTTTAATGCACTGTCTCCAGGCTTGGTTTGGACTCCTATCCTCCCTGTAGCATCAAATGAGAACAAAAGGGAGAAGAGATGTTTGAATTTTATGTCAACAGTTAGTTCATAGAAAAACTTTCGTGAAACTGTAAAATGCATAAAGCCCATCAATTTGGGTAAAAAACTCAGCAGTGGTTCAAAGATAAATTCTCCTCAAGTAAATGATGTAAAGTAGCTCCTGTTTCTGTATTAACATTTTGTAATTGCTGACATTAGCAGTCTGATTTGATTATTCTTTTTTAAACTTAAATAACATGGTTTTTTAGCATTGTACATCTTGTTATTACAGGATTTATTGCATTCCTAGTGAACTTTCTGCCCAGCTCGTGGCTCCATCTAGAGCTTTATTGACATAGGGATAATATGAAGTTGATGTGGAGAGCTATAGGTGTGCCACACCTGTTGATGCTAGTGTAAATTGCTTAACTAATGGCCTACATGCAAGGTTGATGGTGTCCCCTCAGACTCTGGAGCTTACCAGAACAAATTCTGAATCAAACCCTTTTCATTCTTCCATGATAAAACAAGCCACAATACAAGAGCTGTTCAGAAATTCAAAGCTTGAAGAAATTCTTTGATATTTTTGTAAAATCAAGCAGAAAAGGAAGAGAGCTTTTGGGGCAAAAGGTAGTAGAAAACCCAAAACATATGCACATATTTTTCAAACTAAGAAAAGACAAGTTGAAGCTACCATTCACCCAGAGACATGTAAATGAAGTTCTGAAAAGAAATGCAGCTGTTCCATTGTATAAATGTCTCTACAACTCTGACTGTCATACTAATAAGATTTTAATCTGCAATCCTCGTTAAAAAGTAAAGGATAAACTGTTATTAAGGCTGATTCCATGTGAGAGG
The DNA here is from genome assembly GCA_033124195.1 of Coracias cyanogaster. Taxonomy (NCBI): domain Eukaryota; kingdom Metazoa; phylum Chordata; class Aves; order Coraciiformes; family Coraciidae; genus Coracias; species Coracias cyanogaster. The sequence goes on from JAVSBS010003012.1 coordinate 59,960, forward strand.
GCTGCATGGACCTCACCCAGTAATTCACAACCTGTGTCATACGTACTGCTTTTTATTTAGAAGGGAACGATCATGACTGTTTTCCCTTTGGCAGTAGGGTTACGGCTTCTGGTACCTGCCTGACACTGGCATTTTAGATGTTTATCCTGGAGTAAAGATGTGTCCCAAAATGTTCCAGCATTGCAACTGAAGCTAAATTCTGCTGGACAGTTTTACAGGAGCCAGGTGCTACTGCAAAAAGGACTCTGTAAATTACAGGCTATTTTTATAAAAGTAGAAAGTAGTTTTCAAATATTTGTATCTCTGATTCCTGAGGCTGCAGAGAACATACTACAATGTAATATTTCCATCCTATAGTGGAAATACAGAAAAATAAAATTTAAAAGAAATTATTTCCTTCCTAGACTTTTCCATTTACTTTTTTCTGAGACATCTTGTTTCAAGCTAAAATTTTTGAATGAAGTATCATTGTGTAATCTACTAGCACAGGTTTATAGGCATTTTAGATCATTCATGTTTTATTATGGTTAGTTACATTTTTTTGACTCATTCTACATACCTAAGAATAACTTGAAATCAAGTAGGTGGTTTTTTATTATTATTTGTAGTCCTTTATTAAACACATTGATTTGAAGATACTCATTGTGATCTTTAGCACCATCTCTTGTTTTGTAAAGCAACGTTGTTAACTGCAGACATCTTGCCCATTCCATTTCACTCCCTACTTTTGCAGCTGTGGGAAATTGAGAAACTCTGGCATTCCTCTCCAGTTCTCACTTTTCCAACCTGGATTTAAACTTGTGAACATGCTCAAAAAGATATCTGTATGACTATCTGCACATAGGAAGCTCAAAGCACAAAATTAGCAAAATTCTTCATTTTAATAACTTTTTAATAATGTTGCCATTTAACCATAATATCTTATAAACAGATGAAGGAAGTAAGGCAGAAGACACAGGATTTGAATACTTAGAGCTGGCATTTCAGTTCAAATTAAAATTTCTGGGCAAGATTGCTTTGTTAGGAGACTGATGTACTTAGTAAATCAAAGGAACTTTTGAAGCTTGATTTGACATGAAGAGCAATGTGTTAATATTCTGATTTCATGAAGCACAAAAATGTCAGTTATCAAAATGGTCTTGATTATATTTCACAGCTGCTTATGCTGATTCCAATGAATTCCAATTATTCCAGAGGATAAAACTGGCTGCTTTAGTACCTTTTTAAGCATTTTAAGCTGCTACAAACAAAAGAGTTGTAAAGAATAAAAACACTTAAATTGTGAATAATAATTTGTGAATCAAATATAGATAGATTATTTAAGTTATATTTTAATACAGTTGCTTAATTATGACAGTGATGAGCACTATAAAATTTTCTAAAAACTAATATAGTGCACTTGAAATAATAATGTAATTAAAATCTTGTGGAAATGAGGCTATTGATCATGTTCTAAAGATAAGATTTGTACATTTGTACATTCTTTACTGAGGTCTTCACTTAGATTGTAGTGTAGTGTTCAGAAGGTCATGAAAGCCCCATTTGGCTACTGGTAATATGAGAATAATTTCCATCTGCTTTCCAGAGAATTTAAGGATGACTTAAGGTTTAAGTAGCCTTCACAGTGTCCTATCTACTAAACGTTTTAATTTCATTACCATGGTGATACATAAATTCTGACGTGAAACAAAAATTGGAAAGTGTATCAGCCAACAAGCAGTTTACACTGCATATACTTTTGGGAAGGAGGAGAAAAAAGAGCAAAAATATTTTCTGTCACTGAAGTACGAAAAATGTAGCTATTATAAAAAGCACAGTCTTAATTTTAGGTTGCGCAGATAGTGTTATTTAAAATAGAAGTTGAGAAAGACCACCTGTTTTATGTGGTTCTTTATACTCTTTGAATACTTAATATCAGGTTGTTTAAAAGGCATATATGGGATATACTCTGGTCTGTAGCATCTATGGCACAATTTGTAACACCCTAGATCCAATTATTCAATTACATTATTAATGGATATAAAGAATTGTTCATCCTGTACTCTTTCTATGTTGAAGGAATCTGCTAGCGTGTAGCAGCATATTTGCTTCTTCCAGGTGTAAGTGTATGCATGTAATATGGCCCAAAATTAAAAAGTCATTTAATCAGCAGAGTAGCTGATCTGTTGGCTGCTTTTTTTTTTTTTTCCCTTCCATTAACCAGAAATCTCTACTGTGAGAGAATAATGGAAACTTTATAATTATAAATTGAAACTGATAACAGCTCCAGTCACATATTCAGGTAATGATCTTGCCTAGAGGTTATCAATAATTTATGTGTTAAGGGAAAGGTAGTTAGTAGATACGAATATATTTTAGGAATAATTAAGGTATTATCATATCTTCTCTTAAAGGTATAGATAAAGTCTGAAAAGAGGACATTCATGCTGGCAGAGTCAGGAAAGAAACATCACATTCTAATTGTAGCAACATTAAATGAAGATAGGTTTTGAGGTGGGGAAAGGAAAGTCTCTATTTTTCTCTTGTCTATGATCACTGACAAGATGAAAACAGTGGGCAACATTGTGATTAAATTCTAAATGGTGGATATGCAGAAGCTCCAAAAGAACTCTGAAAAATAAGACCAATGTTCTAAAATGTTTTTGACTTTGGAAAATGCTTTCTTTAAGCCTCTGGAAACAGAAGAGTCTGCAAAGTGAAGACAGAAATTCCTGTCTGTGCTTTGAGGAAAGGAGAGCAGATGGACAAATTCAAAAAGCAGTCATGTCTGCCCTGTTACATGAGGCTCTTCTGCCTTATTTTTCTTGTGTCTGTTTTTTCTTGGCAAAGTATGGAAAGATGTTAGTTACACCCAGAATTTATTATTCATATTTGAATTAATTAGAATAGCTATGCTGGGTCTGCCCCAGGGATCTATCTTGTTCAGTGTCCCACGAAGCAGGTGGGAGTTGTACCAGAACTGAGAACACATATGTGATAGTACTGTCCCAGTCTCCAGCTTTTCAACTAACAGAAGTACTGTGGTTAAAAGCAATTGGTTTATTTATTGCTTATTTAATTTTATTTCACTTTTACCTCTCTTTTAATGATTTATGTACTACTATCTCTATATTAAGATTTCCCAGAGGATCCCTTTTTGTTCAGCTCTCCAATGGCATTTTTCACTTTATGTCTCTGTTTTTTTGCTGTCCCTGCTTCCTTTTTATTGATTACTTTGCGTCTAAATTAGGCAGACATTAGCATACTTACCCTAGGTGGATTTTATTTACATTTCTTTGATCTTCAGACTTTCTTGAAAAACTGGTAGGAACTGGTTTCCAGTTACTGTTGGAAGGTGAATTTATTAAAGAGGAGTTTCTCTTTTATCTATCATTTTTATCCCCCTCTTTTCTTTTCCTTGCTTATTTTCATTTCACTAGGCATTCAAAATTTCTGATGACATTAACCTGCATAAAAGTGATTTCTGTTGCTAATACTTTAGCGCATTCTGCTTTAACAGGGACTCAGAAGCTCACTAAGGAATACATCAGTTCTTTTTCCCCATTGCAGAAGCTCCTGGGCAAATTAATAAGTTTAACACAATTATGCAGCTGTAATACACAAGCAGACATAAACTGCTTAAGGGGTCTAAGAACGTAATTGGCAAGATTTAGGTGTCTAGGCATCAGTGTCTCATGCATTTTAGGTACCTTAGAGAATGTGAGACAGCTGCATGAAGTGGCAGATATGACATGGGACCTTTACAAATCTGACCTTTTCTGGAGTGGCAGCTCTAGGCTTGGCAGGATACCCTGGGGCATATAAAATATTACTAGTCTTATATACATTGCCAGCTGAATTCCACCCCAGATCTTTTCTTTCATGTTCTTAACATGCTGTAATACTTTGATGTACAGTCTTGCTTATCTGCACTTTGCAGCGCTGTGCACCAAAACCTTCATTTTTGGGAAATACTCTCTTGTGTTTTGCCAGCATGTCCCAACGCACCTAAGAGCTGGGGTTATGTTGAAAAGTCATTTGCTTTAAGTTTTGATTTTTTGTGGCCTCTGCAGTATATATAAATTGTCTCAACCATTGCCAGGGAAGAGACATGATACCATGAGCTCTCTAAAAAGAAAAATCATTAATAGTAATTTGACTGTTTGCAAATTCCCATTGTGTGTACAGAGTTAGGCATATTGAACATCAGTGTTTTTCTGGCTTTCCAGCAAATTAGGAATTTAAATAGTGACACCTGGTTTTGAAAATGAGTGAGATTTTAGCACCTGCATTGCTTTTATAAACTGTCTTAAGTCTGTGTTGGTAAACCTGTTATTGGAGGAGTAGGGAGACAACATTTTAGTTGTTTCTTTTTGAGAAAATAGATATTTGAGGTTTTTGTTTTAAAGAAGAAATTTACTGATAGTGGGGGGGTGGGCAGTGTGTGCACATTTTTAGGTGTCACTGATTTTCTATGCAAGATTTGAAAAATTAATACCAAATAACTAACCGTGTGATTTTTGTTTCGTTTCCATATTAAAGGAGGTTCTTCAAACCTCTAAGCTGTTCAGCTTTAAAACTAGGGGCTAAAAATCCATTGTTTCCTATATTCCCTAAAGAAAATAAGTTAGTAATAAATACAAGTTAAAGGAAATAAGACAGGAATAACAAAAAAAGTCACTTTAACCATCCTCATGATTCCAGACAAGATCAGCTGTTCCTAAAGGGAGGTGGCACAGACGCTTGCGCCTGGACCGTGACAATGTCTTTCTAATACACTGAAAATTCAACATTTTTCTATGGTGATCTCAGGTAATCGACTCCAGCACATCTTGTCTTTATGGAAGTTTCCTTTGCAAATGTTTATGGAAATGTAAACACTTTACCTTCTTATATTAATAAATATATAGTTCCTTCTTAGTGCAGCAATCTTTTCCTTTAAAGACTAGTATGCCTCTTTCCAACAGAAGAATCACAGAATCACAGAATCATCATGGTTGGAAAGGACCTCCAGGGTCATCAAGTCCAATCTCTGTCCCAGCATCTCTCTAACCACTACACCATATCCTCAAGCGCCGCATCTATTCATTCTTTAAACACCTCCAGGGATGGTGACCTTGTGGCAAATGGACCCACCATTTTAAAACAGACAGACCTGTTTCCACTCCCCCTTGTTTCTTGGGTTTTCTCCATTTATCTGGTGGCAAGAACGTCTGCCATGATCTGTTCTGTCCTGAAGGAAGGTAGGGCTTGACTCCACCAATCAATCTCTCTCTTGCATTCCCTTATTGTTCTCAATCTTTCAACCTCTTCCTTTAGCTCAGTCACTAGGCTGAGCAGATCGTCCACCTGGTCACACCAGACACAGGTGTTACCCCCGTCACCCTCCACCAGCCAGACTCCAGCACTCTCTGCAGCCAGAGACCTGGACACCAACATGCTCCCCCAGAACCTCTGTCTGGGTCGCCACATTCTTCTTTGCAGGAGTTTTAGCCCTGGTCACAACCATCACTGTTTTGGGTTGGTTTTTTTTGTTTTGGTGGGGTTTTTTTGGTGCCTCTCCCCCACATGCTGGTCATGTTGGTCTCTCAGAGCTGGTAAAATGGTTGTGATATACACAGTACCATAGTCCTGTATGGCCTTTTGCCCTTTTTATTGCAATTCCTTTCCTAGGAAAATTGGATTTGCAGTGATGGGGTGACACAAACCACATTGAAATGCACACTTTAGAAGGAATGTTGAAGATCTGAAGTGTGAGGCTGGTGGTCCCTCCTCTGCAAACCTACCTTCTGTCAGGGAAAGCATGAAAATCCATATTTTTTTAAGGTAAAGAGTTAGCTGCTTTTCTCTAAGAACTTTGAGTTGAGTTTATCCTGAAAGGGTAACACCTTCGTGATTAAAAAAAAGAAAGCCACCTGCACCACTCATGACTTTTTTTATTGCTTGTCCATGAGGTGGGCAGTGTTAATTTGATTTGACAGAATTACCCGTCCCCCACAGCACGGGGTCGTGTACATTTTAAATCTAGTGCAGGGCAGAACCTCATGAATACATCTCAAATGGGATTATTTTCCCCCGATGACACTGATTTTCCATGCTCAGATATTTTGTGCGCTTGAAGCCACCATGACAAAGACCCTGGTACCCGTATGTGGGAGCCGTAGCTGATCCTTACAAAGAAAAAAACTTGTTTCCAAAGGATATTTTCCAGTTGCACCTACAAGAGGAGAGGGGAAAAGCATCAGCAGCAAGTGCTGTAGAGCTTTGTGCTGTAAAATACAGAAGAGCAGCCACTGCTGTGTATTGGCCTCTCATTTATCCTTATGCTGCTACAAGATCAGGTTGAGTTTGTGTTTCTGTGTGCTTGTATCTGATCCTTTAGCTTCTTTAGGTTTTTTTTTCTCTTGAATCATGTAAAACCCTTTGAAACTCTGCCACTCCAATCTCGTGCTGGCATGTGAGCTACTTGAATCGCTGTCGCATCATTGTTTTCCCTGGTTTTCCTTACCTTTTTGTTTTACGTTTTTCACCAGAGGATTTTAGTTGTCTCACAATCATTTTATAAGCATCACGTGGACAAACCAAAGGATGGTAATTTGGCCCTTCTTTTCTAAATAAGAAGCCCAATTCCTTTCCATGGTGATCTTTTTGGCTCTGCCGTTGATGGGCACTTCTCCAGCAGATGCACTCATCAACAGGAGGCTTCTTTGGACTAATGAAGGTGCTGTTAATTAGGGGTATGCTGTGCCAGGACCGTAGTGAAACTCAGGGACAGGAAAGGACCAGGGCACAGCAGATACGCACCACTGCTGCTACGGACATCCATCAGCTGCTGGCTATGGGCAGCTCAGTGATGTCCTGAGCCAGATGAAGAGTCTGTAGCTGTCCAGCATCTCACGCTGGTGTTCATCTCTTGTAACTTTTCTTTTACAATCAACATACAGATGGGGCTCCTGGAGCCTGTGGCAGTGAAGTCCTCATCCTTTTCTTTTCTATGTTGAGTTTAATCTCTACTGCTTTTCAGAAGGCGCAGCGATAAATCCCCCAATATTCACCTTTATGCATCATTTATTTTACAGACACCCATTATGTCTACCCAACCCTACCACCTCTTTCCAGCCTTTGCTGAGCTCATCAGAAGTAGGCTGTAGCTCCTTCCAAAAGTCCTGGAGCAGATCCCTCACACAGGAGCCAGATGCACCTAGTCGTCCTCCCCTTCCCTTTACCTGTGCTCCTTCATGCTCTGCTTCGGTCTCCTTTCAATGTGGGGATCGGGGATTGAAGATGGGGACCCGCAGAGGGGATTTAGAGCATTGCAGCAGGATTTTCTTCTTGGATCTTCGCTTCTTATCCTAATCTTTTGTCTATCCTTGTCTTTTTGACTATGGCTGAACACCAAGCTGGTCATTTAAATCCCATTGTCTGGTGACTTCTGCAGAGCCGTGACACTCTTGTCTACCTGTTGGTAAGGTCAGCTCTCCCCCCTCGTGCTTTATTTTGCATCCTCAACACTGAATCCAAGCCCAATTCTATGTCTGCATTACACAGTATCCATCAGAAGTTCCTCTTCAGCTTTTACTTCTAAGAAGTTGTACATGATCATCAAACTTCATCACTTTTCCTTGACACCTTCCCCTTCTTTTTCGGAGCACGTTGGACAGCAGGGATCCCACAGCAGATTCCCAGATTCTTGTGCTCTTTAACCCTCCTACAGAAGAGGATATTCCCTTTTTTACCCTGCGACAGCTGAGTCTCTGTAAGAGCCTTTATTAAGAGGCCATTTCAAAGCCTTCCTTGAAATACACATTACATTGAGGTCAGCCCTGTCCAGATGCTAAGTTGAAGGAACGAAGAGATTGACACCCTGCTCAGACACTCCAGAAAAGCAGTGTTGACTCTTCATATATATTCATACCTACACTGTGTTGTAATTTTTACTGATTTGCCTGATACTTGAAATATGCCTGAGCAGCGTGCACTTTTCTTAAGCCCCTGGGAGTTGTTTCAAAAGCTGCATCACATTTACTATCCTTTTTTCCTCCTTTATCCCAAAGGCTGATTGAAGCAATGGGCTATGTGCTAAAATTATTAGATTGCCAACTGGAACAGTGTGTCTTCATGAGTCGGTCTGGGCAATTCCTAACCCTGTTTGCTCTAAATCTTTTCTCCTAACCCTTTAGTTTCTCTTGCATGTCTTCTGTTCATGATAAGACATCCAGGGAGCGCCTGTAGCTCCTCTTGGCCAAACAGAGGGATTTGGTCCTGATCCAGCTCTCCTGCTCTGACTTCATCTGCTTGTTTTAAAACTTGCTCTTGCAGGTTCTCTGGAAAGCTTCCTGCTTCCGATGTGCTTGGAAAAGGCCTTGCTAGCAACCTTCCGCCAGATGCTCCTCAAAAATCTCCCTTGGGTACCACACCATGCAGTTGCATCTCTCTCACTAGAGTCTCCGCTAATTTCCAGTTTTAGCTCGTCCAGGTGCAATCACCATTTTTAGAGGTTGTCCTTTGCTGCTCAACCATTGCAGATTTTTATTGCTTTATTTAAAGTCATTTCAGGGCTAGCTGGTTTTGTTTGTTTTTTATTTAGCTGGTACAATTTTTATGCCACCAGGATTTTTTCTAGTCATGGTCATGGTAGCGTTGGGTTGACAGCTGGGCTTGATGATCTTAGAGGTCTTTTCCAACCTTAATGATTCTTTCTCCTTTTAGCTGCCCTCTTTCATTCCCTTTTAACAAGTCTCCTCATTTCTGTGTTGTTTTCTCTTATTTGGCTAACCAAGCGGTTTTGATTTTTCCCTTTCATGGGGATGCCAAGTTTGAGTATCAGGTGGCTTTTCAGCAGAAACCTTTGAACACAGACCTTCTGCAGTGGTCTGAGAATTATTTTTCAACTGAGACTGCTTTAAGGAGGAGGCTTCAATATTATTGAGGCGGTTTTGGTATCACTTGGTCAAAGAAGAGTAACTGAGGTCATCCAGTAACTCTGACTTTGTTGCAGGTATTTTGTACAGTGCTACAGATTCCTTTACACCAATTTTCTGAGATATGCTGAGTATTTTAAGTTGAAAGTAAGACATTGCAATTCATGTATCTTAATTTACCAATTTTCAAGCACTTGTATAGAAAGTGTCTGCAGTGAGTCCTTGTCCTGCTACCTCTTTGGGGGTGGTTTGCTTAAATGCAGGTTTCTTTAAATGCTCTTATTCTTGGCTGTTGCTCCTGTCCTGTCTTTTTTTAGCCCGAGTTTCCAAGCCCCACATGCCTGAGGAATGTGTCATTCTGAAATGAACATTTTTCTGCTCCTGTAAGCTGTCCTTGTTCTTCATCTTGGAAAACTTTCCAATGAAATCTTCATTTTTTGGGCAGTGTGGTCACTTATTTCTGGGAAGGAGACCTGATGCACAGGGAGACGTGGCTGCTGTAGGAGCACAGATGCATAATGTCTTCTCAAGGGTCGCTTTTTATACCTTATGATCAGCGTCATTCCAGAGATTTCACAAGGTGCAAGGCTTGGGGAGAAGAATATTTGGCTTTTTTTCTTAGCATAGGAATGACTGCAGGTGCATTGGGTGTACATTGCTTTGCTTCCTGTCAAATAATGCCTTAAGCTGTTTATTCAGAAGGTTCGTGAAAAAAAAAATTCAAGATCCAAATTCAAAGCGACTCCTCAAAACTCCCAGACCTCAGTAAACTAACTGGAGCTGCCTTCAACTCTTTGCTTTTAAAGCTCTGTTACAAGGAGCATCTTCTGAATCCTCCTTTGAATACTTACGGAAGAACCATGTGTAATAAACCTGCAAGCTCATCTGGAAGAGCACAAAAATACACACTTTGCAAGGACTCAAAGTGAGAAAAACAAACATTACGGATTAAATTCTCCCTGGCTGGAATTGCTGGGGCCAGGAGTTTTGTTGACAAGAGCGTGGTAAGGAATAACTGTGGAAAAACCAGTCAGCATTGCAGTTATTGCCACAGCTCTCGCTGTGTCTCATCTCAGTCTGATTTCTTCCTTCATTTCAGAGCTTATGGATTTGCAGAAGACAATTTGTTTCTCATTAAAGGCCTAATTCAGTCAATTCTCAGTGCTTTTCACAGGCCGAATGAGTTGAATACATGGAATGGTAGGAGCTATAGACACTGCTGAAGTCTAGTTATTCGCTCTCTTACATGGAGATCCATATAAGAGATCCTTGGGTCCAGCACGTTGCACATCTTGCAGAATTGAAATCTTAAGGCATAAATACATTGCAGTTCCCAGAATCTGCTGCGAAGGAATCTGAAATCTAGAATGGTCAGTCATTGTGCTTCAGGACATGGTTTAGAGGTCATGGTAGTGTTGGGTTGATGGTTGGGCTTGATGATCTTGGAGGTCTTTTCCAACCTTAATGATTCAATGATTTAATGTTAGTCCAGAAAAACTTATAGTAACAAATTTCAGGGTACAGGCAGGAAGAAATGACTGTTTCACTAAGGTTCCATGGTATGTTAGGTGGGTTCTGGAGCACTTAAAGGAGGTGTGGTGCCCTCTCTTTGTTTTAGAAGAAGTTCAAGCTCCTGGTTATTAGGGAAGGAAGAGATACCTGGAATTGCTCCAGCCTGCTTGGTTGCATGGCCTGAACCACTTGAATTGTTGGAAATGAGCTGTAAAATGCCATCCCTATGGATCAGCAGAGTCAATTCTTCAGCGCCCGCCTCCTCCCTCTTTCGTAGAATCATATAACTTGGAAAAGACCTTTAAGATCATCCAGTCCAACCATAACCCTACTCTACCAAGCCCACTGCTCAACCATGTCCCTGAGCACCACATCTACACAGCTTTTAAACAACGTAAACATTCCATAAAAACATTCATCTCAAAATCGGGGCAGATGCAGGAGATCACTGCTGTGCGCTGAGGCTCACGGTCTTACCCCTATCATGTCTGCCATGATCTCTCCTAACTCTGCCTGGCCCAAGTACACCGTAAGTTGTCTTAAGGTTTATCTAAGTTTCTCCTAAGTTCTCCCCAGGTTTACTGAAGTCTGGTTTTCCCAGTGGCAGCCACCTTTTGCCCTCACTCCTTCACACCCTATCCTTACCAGCTGCAAACAACCGAGTCCAGCTTTCATTTATTTCAAGCTCTCTTATATTTTCTTTTTTTTTTTCCTAGTAGCTGAGCTTGCTACTGGCTCTCAAAAGTAAAAACAGGAAAGAAATCCTGAACAGCAGAGGTGACATTTAGTTAGCTCTAAAGTAGATGAGCAGACTTGCCAGGATAAGCAGACTTCATTGTGCTTTCCCGTCACTTACTGCTTACCTTTGGGATGCAGTGTCGAGTGTTCTGTGAATTGGGAAAAATGCTTCTGGCTGGGAACTGGAGAAATTTAAAAATAATTAGTAACTGTCATTATAGGAAGGAAAAAAAGCTCTTTAATATTCAGTTTTAAGCGTAGTTTCTGATCACTAAAGTACTCCAGCACAGCCAGCAGAGTTAGCAGCATTTTTCATCAAAGTCAAAATTATCTGTAATGACGGGATGATGCTTCTGCGTATCAGCAAGGGATATTTGGTGTATGTATTAATCAACGTCCATTGTAGTTGCACGCCCCTCAACAACTTCTATAAATCCATCGGAAATGGTTTTGATTCAAAATTGTCCCTTGCAGCATGTATTGAAAACTCACAAGTTTATCTAATGAAGTATGTGGTTTTATTTTCTTGTTGTAGTATGTATTTAACGGCTTGGAAAAAAGCTTCTCGTGAATCCCGTTAAATACACTGTCATCCAAAGAGAACGAACATCTACCTCCACTCATGCAACACATTCTTGCCACTGAGATGGGATGGTTAGAGGAGCAAGATTTGGAGGCCCAAGAAAAGCATTAATAATTTTCCCCGTTGAAAAGTGGCTACTCAAAGTGGGTTTGGCACATGCCAATTAGTTTGGTTTTGGTAGAGATGAACCTCCCAGAGCTCCCAGCCACGTGTGGTTTTGGTAGAGATGAACCTCCCAGAGCTCCCAGCCACGTGTGAGCTGGAAGCCATTGTGCACGACGACTGCTATGACATAGTTGCCATTCCAGAAACATGGTGGGATGACTCTCATGAGTGGAGTTCTGCAATGGATGGCTATAAGCTCTAAAACGGAATAGGCAAGATAGCAAGGGCGGTGGGGTGACTCTCTATATTAGGGTGTGTTTTGATTGCATGGAAGTCAACAAGTGTGATGAACCGGTCGAATGTTTATGGGTAAAGTTGAGGA
>JAVSBS010003012.1:89092-103951 GCA_033124195.1 Coracias cyanogaster
CCTAAGGTAACTATGTCCTTAAGATCTTTAACTGATTTGGAAAGATCGAGGAGTCTAGCAATAAAAGACCTGCCTTGGGGAATTATACGCATCGCGAAATTAAGATGGCCTAGTAGAGAGAGCAAATCTCGTTTTGAAAAAGATATGGACATTTGAGCATTTCTCATGATTTATCTGATGCGATTTAATTTCTCAAGGGGCAACGAAGCTTGCATTAGATTAGAATCTAAGGTAATGCCCAAAAACTCGATAACTTTAAGAGGACCTAAAAAATTTTCCTCAGAAAGGGGAACACCTAAATCAGCGAAAGTGTGTTTTAAAACCGAGATGCATCTTTCTGGCTTTGCATTTTTATAATCCACTAGCAGAAAATCGTCTAAAAGATGAAGCACGTATGGTAATTTGTAGTTATTAAGGAGAATCCAACATAGCGCCTCTGATAGTGTATCAAATATTTTTGGACTACTGCGACAGCCGAAAGTGAGCCTGACTGAAAAGTATAATTTTCCCCTCCATTTGATGCCAAATAAATGCCACTGCGATGGATGTAAAGGCATAACTTTAAAGGCGTCTGAAATATCTGCCTTTGCAAGCCATGCACCCCTACCTGCAATTTTTATGAACTTAATTGCATCGTCAATAGTTGCGTAAAACAGAGAAAACGGAGCTAGTGGAATAAGACTGTTGATACTTTGAGCGGCGTCATTATGAGGGGCAGACAAGTCAAAAATTAAGCGTTTCTTCCCTGAATATTTTCGAGTAGCAATCCCTATAGGGTTAATCCGAAAAATTGAGAAGGGAGATTTATCAAAAGGCCCAATCAGGAATCCTTTCTTAATTTCCTTTTCCAACAATGTATCGACAATTTCAGGTTCTTTTTCAGCAGAAAGCAAATTATTACAAGAAAAACAAAAATTAGGCAACCATATCAGTCCTGCAAAAAAACCTTGAATAAGTCCAGTTATTAAATAATTGACGAAGCAGCGGTTAGGATGATTTCTCAATGCCTGTCCCAGTTTTGGAACATTGACTGGGGTTGATGGCTTTATTTCTTTTTCTCCTTTTTCATAAAGTGAGTTCGTCTTGGGCATACATATTTTGGGTGGACCCAAACATTCAGATTATAGCAAAGATAATATTTTTTACTAAGAGGGTATTGGAAAGTTTCAGGTTTTATATTTTTAATTGTTTGAAACTGCCTTTAACGAATCGTTATGTTAGACTAGTACTTTTGCAAAATTTGTTCAGATCTGTTGTATCCATTATTTTGAAAACTGCTTCAAGGCTGTCCTTCTAAAATACATTTGGACAAGATAAATTAGTAAAGAATTTTAAAATTGGTATATTGGCACTAAAAATAATCAAATTTGCATTTAAATAAAGTTAATTTAAATGTAAATGCATTTTGTGTAAATAGAACTGTTCTCAATAATCTGCCATAATTCCTTGACTGGGATCAAAAGAATTTAAAAATGGCTTTCACGTCAGGTATTAACTATTAGTAAGGAAAAAAAAACCTTAATTTGAGAAATCTGGGCTTCAAAGTATTCTTAAATTTCTTCTGTGCAAAAGGTTGCTTGATATCATGGGGAAATTAAATTTGTGTACTACAAGTGCAGTAGATGAGCTTTTTCCATTTGGAAATTTTCCCCTGACTCTGGGTTGACAAGTAACCCTCAGAACTTAAAAAAAAAAAAAAAAAAGAACAAACAACGTAGAACTGGTAACACCTACTAATATCAGAATTGCTTGATTCTACCTGTACAAAACTCCACATGACTTGTAGGCAGAACAGGATTCCATTGAGGTAGGAAGTCTGTGAGATACTAGTGTTGGGGATGCTTGCAAATGCTGGCATAGGGCATCTTGCTGAAAGCAGGGCTTGCTGAGACTAGTGTATTAAAGCATGTTACACACATAGCATAGCTGTGGGCTTCAGTATTGCATGCAGTGTCACTGTCCATAGGCAAGCAGGGATATTACTGCAAGTTGCACAGACTTCTCCTGTAGGTACAGGAGACCTACCTGTGGCAGGTACAGCTTCCCTGATAAACAAAACAGAGAGTGCCAGGTGGTTGTCATAAGCTGCACCTTAGGGTGAATCGCTGGCACTTTAAGGGGTAGGCCCTTAGGCTGTTTTGTTTGGGCTTTCTAGCCAGTTAGAATGACCACAGTTCACCCTTGACTTGGGTATAAATGGAGCCCTGCTTGGGAAGTGGATGAGCTGGTTCTCCAAAGAGCTACATGTCCAGCAGTTGGAGCCTCCCCTTGGACTGGTTGCCCAAGAATATCTTGTGGATTGAATGACCCACACCATTTTTTTTGGTAAGTGTTATATTTGGGCTTTAGTGTGGGAGATTTCCTCTTAATAGTAAAGGTGTGGCCATTGTGGTTTGTGTTCCTCAAGGTTTGGTGATAGTTGTGTAGTAGGTATATCCCCAAAGGACAGATGGACTTGTATTGTGCTGTTGAGGGTGTTGGGTTAATAAATCCCTTTTTTTTTAACAGCTGTTTGTTTGCAGATACCTCTGTGACAGCTACACCTCAGGCTTATGGGTTGTATCTCAAAGAACTGGGAAACAGCCCAAAATAGCTCCTGTGGACTGCTCAGCTCCTTACATGAATGATGTAATTTCTGCAGTTTCCCCTTGGCAGTGGAGTTAAACTTGGATGCACAAAGGCGCTCAGGACAGAATAACAGGGAGTTAGTGCTAGGCACTTATCATGTCTCAGGTTTGAGCAGAAGCTCCTTTTAAAGATGCCTCCACTACGTAGACAATGTCTCAGAGGCACAGCACAGACTTTAATCTCTTGTTTTGTTCCATATTTGCTGAAGTTCTGCTCTTAACACCTAATGCTGCAGAGACTTTACCCTTCACTGGATTAAAAACTGGATGGATGGCTAAGGCCAAAGAATGGTGGTGAATGGAGTTAAATCCAGTTGGTAGCTGGTCACAAGTGACGTTCCCCAGGGCTCAGTACTGGGGCCTCTTTAATATCTTTATTATTGATCCAGATGAGGGGATCAAGATCACCCTCAGTAAGTTTGCAGATGATACCAAGTTAGGTGGGACCACTGATCTGCTGTGGGGTAGGGGAGACTCTACAGAGGAATCTGGACAGGCTGGCTTGATGGACGGAGGCTCAATAAGGCCAAGTGCTGGGGTCCACATGCAACAACATGTGATGCTACAGGCTTGGAGTGGCTGGAAAGCTGCCTGGTGGAAAAGGACCTGGGGGGTGTTGGTGGACAGCCAGCTGAATATAACCCAGCAGAGTGTACAGGTGGCTAAGGCGGCCAACTGCATCCCAGATTGTATCAAAAATATTGTGGCCAGAAGGACTAAGGAAGTGATTGTCCCCCTGTAGTCAGCACTGGTGAGGCTGCACCTTGAATATTGTGTTCAGTTTTGGGCACCTAACTCCAAGAATTACATTGAGGTACTGGAATGTGTCCAAAGAAGGGCATTTAACCTGGTGAATGGTCTAGGAAACAAGTCTTCTGAGGAGTGGCTGAGGGACCTGGGGTTGTTTAGCTTGGAGAAAAGGAGGCTGAGGGGAGACCTTATTGCTCTCTACAGACCTTGCAGTGAGATGGGTGTTACTCTCTTCCAAGTAACGAGTGATAGGATGACAGGAAATGGCCTCAAGTTGTACCAGGGGAGGCTTAGATTGGACATTATGAAAAATCTGTTTATAGAAGGGGCTGTAAAGCCCTGGAACAGGCTGCCCAGTGGTGGAGTCACCAGCCCTGGAGGAATTTAAAAGATGTGTGGATGTGGTGCTTATGGACATGGTTTAGTGATGGACTTGGCAACGTTAGGTTAACAATTGGACTTGATGATCTTAAGGGTGTTTTCCAGCCTAAACTCTTCTATGATTCTGTGACTTTCCTAGTACAAACTCACTCAATGAAATGACTTCTTGTTAGGAAACTCATATTCCCTTCCTTACGTTCTTTTTAATTAATAACAGCACAATAAAATGAAATCTGATGTTGTCATTAAGAATATTCAGGGGGAGAAATTATCATCAGGGGTTATCAATAATGTATATTTAATGGCAACCAACCTTTATGGCAAGTCCAACCTTTATCCAACATCTCCCTGGGCCCTAGACCATGTCTCAAAGCACCACATCTACTTGTTTTTTTAACACCTCCAGAGATGACTCCACCACTTCCCTGGGCAGCCTGTTCCAGTGCCTAATCAACAGCAGAACCTGTAGAGGCAGCAGCAAAGAGGACAAAAGAACCTGTAACTGATGCAGTATGCTCTCTGGGAATTGGAATTAAATGCATTTGGAAAAAAAAGTCCAAATTTCTTTTTATGTTTTTTTATACGTGTATGTCTCTTCAAGCACATTGCAGCCTGGAGTCCCAGGAGCTATAAAACAGATTGAGTCTGCATTGTGTCAGTTTGCTGAGATTTCTTCAAGTACATCCCATTCAGATACTTATGATTTAACAAAGCAGTGTGGAACATCAGCATTATTTCAGCTGACAGAGATGTGCCTTGCTTCAGAAGGAGTAAAAGAGAAAGAACCTGGGAAAACAAAAGTGGAAGTACTGGAAGATGTGGGAGTGGAAGTTCCAGAGGAAATGGAAGTAGAACTGGAGAAAACTAGCAATGGAAAACAGTCCTTTTGAGAGAAATGATAACACAAAGGATCCTATGTGCTGTTTTCTAGAGCCTTCAATGGCTGACATGAATATCCTCGGGCTAACACCAGAAAAGATAAAGAAGAAAAAATAAAAAAATAGATTGTACCAGCACACAAAAAAGAAATCCACCCCCAAGAAACTTTGTAAAAAGAGGCAGTCCTCAGAGTTGACCACTGAAAGTGTAATCTATGCAACTGAAGCTGCTGCAAAGGGAGACTGGGCTGCTGAGAGACAATGTAGAATTTTTAAAATATAATAAAATTAAAATTTATCTTTTAAAATTAAAGGCACCTACAGGTCCTGAGATGCATCCTTGGGTCCTGAGGGAACTGGCAGATGAAATGGGTAAGCCACTATCCACCATATTTGAGAAGTCATGGCAGTTTGGTGAAGTTTCTGCTGACTGGAAAAGGGGAAACATAACCCCCATTTTTAAAAAGGGAAAAAAGGAAGTCCTGGGTAACAACAGACCAGTCATTCTCACCTCTGTGCCCACCAAAATCATGGAGCAGATTCTTCTGGAAACTATGCACATGGGAAATAAGGAAGTGGTTGGTGATAGACAACATGGTTTCACTAATGGCAAATCATGCCTGATAAATTTGGTGGCCTTCTACAATGGGGTTACAGAGTTGGTGGATGAGGGAAGAGCAACTGATGCCTGCTCTTCAGTGGTGCAAAGCATTCTGCATTGTTCCACATGACATCCTTGTCTCTAAATTGGAGAGATACAGATTTGATAGACCACTCAGTGGGTAAGGAATTGGCTGGATGGTTGCACTCAAAGAGTTGCAGTCAATGGTTCAATGTCTGAGTGGAGACAAGTGATGAGTGGCATTCCTTAGGGATCGGTATTGAGACCAGCACTATTTAGCATCTTTGTTGGTGCCCTAGATGGTGGCACTGAGTCCACACTCAGCAAGTTTGCTGACAACACAAAGCTGTGTGGTGTGGTTGACACACTGGAGGGAAGGGATGCCACCCAGAGGAACCTTGATGGGCTTGAGAGGTGGGCCCATGCCAACCTCATGAACATCAACAAGGCCAAGTGCAAGGTCCTATACATAGGTTGGGGAAATCCCGAGTACAAATACAGCCTGGGCAATGAGTGCATTAAGAGCAGTTCTGCAGAGAAGGACTTAGGGCTGTTGGTGGATGAAGAAATTAATATGAGCCAGCAATGTGTGCTCACAGCTCCGAAAGCCAGTTGTAACTTGGGCTGCATCAAAAGAAGTGTGACCAGCACCTCGAGTGAGATGATTCTCCACTCTTGTGAGACCCTACCTGGAGTATTGTGCCCATCTCTGGGGCCTCCAGATAAGGACCACAAAAATGATCAGAGGGCCGGAGCACCTCTCCTATGAAGACAGGTGTGGGACTCTGATCCCCACATATTAAGGACTTCTGCCTTATTAAAACAGTGAACAAAGAACTACAGCCCCCATGATGCCATGGTTCTGCTGGAAGTCAGAAGCTGGAAGTTGTAGAGATGCGGCAAGGTACAAAAACTCAAAAGAAAACAAAAACTTTCTCTCTGGACGACACAGCAAAAAGATAAAGTTTGCTGCTGCCAAGCCTCCCCCCTCCGGGGGAGGAAGGAGGCGGGGGGAGAAGCAGCTGAACTGAGCTGTCGGCGCAGGAACCAGACGCCCTCTTGCCACCGCTGGCTGCTGCTGGAACTGCACCAAGTCAAAACTCCAAAAGGTTCGAAGCAAGGGGGAAGGAGGGGAAGCTTAAAGAAACTACAGCAAA
Source organism: Coracias cyanogaster (assembly GCA_033124195.1). Classification (NCBI taxonomy): domain Eukaryota; kingdom Metazoa; phylum Chordata; class Aves; order Coraciiformes; family Coraciidae; genus Coracias; species Coracias cyanogaster. The sequence goes on from JAVSBS010003012.1 coordinate 95,508, forward strand.
AAGCCACCAAAAAGCTGTTGCCTCCCACTGCTTAAAGAAACTCGGTGCTCTAAGAATCTGAGTGCCTCCCACCACTGGGGAAGCCAGAACAGAGCATGGCAGGGAGGGGGAGGCACTGGCCGATCCAGCAGTTGCATGGAGGGGGCCTGCGCTGACCCATGCAGCAGCTGCGTGGAGGAAGTCCACGCCAAGAAGCTGCTGCTGGCCCTGCTCCAAGCTGAGAGCCCTGCGCCTAAACCAAAAGAAACTACAGCAAGAAGCTGCTGCTGGCCTTGCCCCAAGCCAGGGGCACCGTACCAAAGAAACCTGCCGCTCCAAGGGGCGAGTGCTGCACTGAAGAAGCTGCATGCCGCCGAGTTGCGAGCCACGTGCCACTGCTGAAAAAAATGCGGCAAAAAGCCGCCATCATCATCACCATCGTAGAGAGACTCCGATCAAGACGGAAAGTTGCCATCATCAGAACCGCCTGAGTCTGCCAGCCGAGCGTCATCCATCCGGCCCCTACGAGGACCATCGCCACATGCTGAAAAAGGGTAGAACCGACATATGCACACATGCACATGCACCCACACCACACCAAGTTGACTAAGGGGGAGTGAGTGTGTGGGCGTGCCGTCTTTTGATACCGTGATATCTCCATAGAGTAAATACGGTTTTATTCAAATATATTTGGTAATAAACTTGTTGAATATTTGTTGGTCTCCGTAATTACTATGAGCTTGGTGGGAAGTATCTTGCTTTGCCCTCAATCTCCTTCCCCTCTGGGAGATGGTACGGATGCTTATGCCTGGACCGCGACAACAGGCTGAGAGAGTTGGGGTTGTTTAGCCTGGAGAAGGCATTGGGGAGACCTTATTGACACCTTCCTGAACTTAAAGGGGGTCACCAGGAAAGATGGGGAGGGACTATTTATCAGGAATTGTACTTCTAGGATGAGAGGTAATGGTTTTAAAGTGAAAGAGGATAGATTTAAAGTAGATATTAGGAAGAAATTCTTTACTGTGAGGATGGTGAAACACTGGAACTGGTTTCTTGGAGAAGCTGTGGATCTTCCCTCCTTGGAAGTGTTGAAGGCCAGGTTGGACAGGGCTTTGAGCAACCTGGTCTAGTGGAAGGTGTCCCTGCCCATGGATCTTTAAGGTCCCTTCCAACCCAAACCATTCTATGATTTTATGTGAAGAAAAAAGCTTGATAAAGGTAAATTAGAGATTTAGTACAAAACAAAGTTACTTTAACTGGAGAAAGTCATTACAAGTATTCCATCACGGCTGTCACAAATGAGTATGTTATGCAGAACTGCTAACATCTACTACTGTTAAAATTGCTTGATTCTACCTATGCAATCACACTTCAGTCTGTAACTTTGACAAAGGTTACATGTTAAGCTAAAATTTTCCGTGCTCTGTTTCTGTGTTTCAGGCTAATTGATCTGATCATTTATGTCTGTGTTTTCTCAGTTCTAGCCAGAATTATTTTGTCATTTATGGACTGATATTAGGGAGTGAAAAGGCATTATCAGTTTTCAAAAATCACTAAGCCTGGAATTATTTCCTGTATTCCTGATATTCCAGCTCTTCTAGAAGAGCCAGATGACTTTTGTTAAGGGTAGTCTTTCTGAAAATGCTAACAAATTTGGCTGAGTTACTAGTTAATGATTAAGTCTTCAAAGTGCCACTTTTTCTTGCACATGTTGAAGGTTCTTACTGCTCCACCTGCTAACCAAAGTACGTGAGTACTCTTTTCCCAGGGATTAAGTACAATTCACTCCAAGATGAAGTCAATCTTTCGCTGGAAGAATTGCTCCATCCTTGGCTGTGTTTGTGCACTGGAACTGAAAGCACAGAGCCTCTCAATTTTATGCTCCAGAATAAAAAGCCAAGCTGCAAACCAGACTGTATTATCTTGGGAACAGCACTGCATTAACACAGCTGCATTTTGAGTCCAAGTAGCTTACAAACTGAGCATTAGTCTGTATATGAATCCATCTGTCTAGGGGGATTCTGGGAAAGAAAAGGTAAGGAAAGCGCATGGGAACTCACAGGGGAGAGGAGAAACAAGATCACTTGGAAAACAAACTCTAGGGTGATTTAGAGTGCAGAGAAGTAACAAAACCAAACAAACAGAAAACAAACCTGAAAGATAAACTCACCTTCACACTCCTCTTCGATGCTTGATTTATCCATGCTTGGTAATTCAGGATTTCCTCAGCCTTATAAAGCACATAAAGTATATAAGAAAATTTATGTTGGTATTAGCTGCATTTTTGGGGTTTTTTTGATCTTGCTGCAAATTGGACCCCATGCTTTCAAATTGAATAGTGAGAAACTAGGCATATGCCGTCACCACGTATGATCCTATTGTTTTAAATGGTTTCCCCCGAGGAACATAGAAACACTTTGGCAGGAGAAGGGGGCAAAGGCAGCAGTCAAGGCAATTATTTAGTTATTTTAACCTCAAGATATTCTTGATTATCTGCATACACTCTGTTCTGGTGCAGGTGAGATACAGGCCTTGAAAATGGTTTCATTCAGGTAACCATAATTTATTTCCAGAGAAGAATGGAGAAAATCAAGTTCTGATTCCTAGTCTTTCCTTAGCTGTCACAGATTGTATGTTTTCTTTAGATCAAGGAATGTGCTTTGCCCAGTTAAACAGTAGGTACATATGATGTTCCATATGGGTAAATGACTTTAATGATCATTCTGAAAAGCTTAATCAGATGGCAAATATAACATCTGTTTACATATCTCCATTAGAGATAAGTAACATTCTTTTCAAAGTCACCCTCAGGGTCTGGAGAGATAATATCGTGGGTAACTCCGTGGTTCATTACGGGAGAAATTGAGGATTATTCTTTTTGTAGTTAACATCAATAACTACCGAATTGCAAAAGGTCTTGTAAAATACGGAAATTACCATAATCAGAATGATTTAGAATCTGATGAGGTCTGGCTCTAGAAGCAGAAATGCAACTATAATGAAGATAGAAGTACTAAGGACCAGATTCTGAACTGCTTTTAACTGTTTAAATACGGTGTTTATTTGCACCTGAGGAGGGAGACAGACCTTTCATTCCCTGTAGCTTCTCATTACTTATATCCAGTGCAGTGCGTATATGCTCTGATATAATTCAATGCATTGTTCAGTGCCTATCTCATCTTTGTTCTGGTCATGTTGTCATTCAGCCACTTTTGAGATAGGGTTAGAGTTACAAGCCCAGGCACATGGGGGCCCTTCCTCACTGAATGAGTTTCGCTTATTATAAATTGGCTAAGTGGGCTTTAATGTCCTACCAATCTTGTAGAGTTAAAAATGAAATGAATTATTTTTCAGGACTGAAACTAAAATGAGTCTGAGTAACAACATAGCCTTATGAATGCTAGGATACATTTACATCTTCCAGGTGAATTGACAGCTTGTCTGAAAGCAAATGTAATTGAAAATAATTGCCACATTGGCAGTGTTGGTTAAATTGTGGTTAGCTCTTTTCTTACATGCTAGTTCCATTAAAATCCCAGACAAAACCTATGTGCTATTTACTCATCTTTTTGCTGTGTTTGAGCCCACTGGTTTATGCAAAGCCCTCTAGGCCACTTGCGAAGTAAGGTTTTCTTTCTAACCTCTTTTTCTGATGACCAAAACCTGCTGTTAAGGTCTTACTATAAAAATTTTTCTATGTATCCTGATGTATGCTATCCCCCATGGCTCCACAATTGTAGGTTCATTGTTTTACAGCTTTCCTATGTATGAAAGTCAAAGCAAAGAGATTTGAACTTTGCAAATGAAATGCATAAAATAATATTTTGTTTTAAGCTGCACTGGCATCCAGATCCTTCCCTCAAGTGATGAATACTGTAATCGCTCAGCAAAATCCTATACTGCCATTGCTTGTTTTCATTCTGGGCCCACACTAACAGCAAAGCTCTGTCATTAAGTTATTCAAGTAATTACATGCGAAGTGAATGCCTTTCATGTATTGGCTGGAAAGCAGGTTCACAGAGAAGGACCTGGTGGTGCTGGTCTGCTTGCAGCCAGACCAAGTCAACCATGAGCCAGACCTCTCAGCAAAGGAGGCCAACAGCCTCCTGGGCTGCATTAGGAAGACCACTGCCAGCAGGTTGAGGGAGGTGATCCTTCACCTCTCTTTAGCACTGGTTCCTTCCCATCTCAGTGATTCTTTGAACTGCCTTTGGGTTGCTGACATGAGTAAGGCATCAAACTATGGCAGCTCAGCTGGAGCTGAGAATGTTCTCTTTGTTTGATAAATAGTGAGGCTACCACAAAACATGTTTTTTACAGCCCTTCAAGTATTTACTAATTTCAGTAGATTTTGCTGAATGGTTTTTAATCTGGAAAAGCTTCTGGAGATGGCTTAGTTCATCACACAGGGAGAGGTTCAAGAAAACAAGATAGTAGCACATCCTGCCAGTGTTTGCCAGTCACCTGTCCACATACAGACATGTAAAACAAGGATATGTGCCCAACCATTTCTCATACTAGAGTAAGGAAGAGTGAGGTGTGTCATTTCAGTTTGGCGTTGAAGTACAAAGTAAATGCCATGGAATTTATTGAATCGATGTTATAGGTTTTACTCAAAGTAGTATCATAGATTCCAGATGTTCTATGGTGACATTGAAAGTAAGTCTGTAATGATGAATCAACATAATGATTACTGGGGTTTTGTTTTGTTCTTTTCTTTCTGTCGAAACTGAAATTTATCCTGCAGTACTTATTAGTCTGTTTTGATGTTTTTAAAGCAATAACATGAAGCAACTTTCAGTCTACCTTATAGCAAAGTAGTTAGGATAGGAGTAAATTTCTGGAAGATGCGTGTGTGAAAATGGGGGCAATCAATGTGAAGCGGCTTCAAGTTTAGCTTAGAAGTGACCAGAATGACTAGGTCTTGGTTTGAAGATTTTTTTTTTTCTTGAAGATTAACATTTCTAGTCTGAGAGCTCTTGTATCATCCTGTATTTTCTCCCATCCATGCCACATCTTATATTAAAGTCTTAGAGAATTCTGAATAAGCACTTGTTATCAGCCAAAATAAAGGTAGATCAAGTCCAGGGAATAAGTAACTGATTGCTAGGCGATTGCTATCGCTGCTAAACAAGCTAAAATCATCTTAGGCTGAGTTGAGCTCAGGCAAGACACCCTGCACTGTTAGGCTTTTCCTACTAATGGTTAGATCTTTTTTTTTTTTTTTGGCTCTGCTCTATCCACTACACTTTGGGAACAGGCATCCTCGTGCAGACATTCCAGACATCTCATTGCTGTTGACTGTGATCATGTGTTTTTGCTGGACAACCTGAGCACGATCCTGGACTAAGATACTCTAAAGAGTACAAAGACTTGGTTTTAGGTCAAGATAAATTTGTTGAGTCATGTCTAGAGTACATTCAAGACTCACTGTTAGACTTCATGGCAACCTTGTCTTGGGTGAGTGTCTCAATACATATTTTATATTGTTTTGCATTTATGAAGAGGTGAATCAAATACAATCTGAGTCATGGTGGGTGTTTTGTGTTAGCTGAAGCAGAAGGCTGCTTAGTTCACTAAGAGTATAATATTAACTTCTAATATTGAGTTAGTATGAACCTCTGCTTTAATTGGAGAGGTAGATTGCTTTTGGATGGCCAATACAGGTATATTGGCAAAACACTGCTTACAGATCTTTACAAAAGCCTTCTGTCCAGAGAAAAGTGAATCTCAAGTATTTTAGAAGAGAAAAATAATGAAGATGACTGAAGGTCATAGAAGGCATTAAATAGAAAGTTACTTGCATGGTTTTATGTAAAGAATTGTTTTTAAAATTTTATTGCCAAAATTCTAGCTGTACATACATGAAGTTATGCCTGTAGAAGTTTTGTAAATGACTTGGCTGTAAAGAGATAAGAATCTTCAAATATTTTCTGAATTTGCCCTGGTTGCTTTCAACTTGTAACGCAAACAGAATTTGTAACACAGAAGTATGCATTTGCATCCTCAAATACCACAGGACACAAGGGGACAGTATCTCCAGGGTCTGTATTTGTACATTTCATTTCCTGATTCCTTAAATTTGTGGGTCATGATCATGGACACACACACAAAATTAATATTAATACAACTGCTTGTCAGTATTGTGTGGGCCAGTGGCTCGCTGAAGGACAGGAGCTGCAGGGGCTTCCCCAGGACCAGCAAGTCAGGGCATCACAGCCAGGGCTAGTTCCACTACCTGAACCAGGAAGAAGGGCAGCTGGGGGCAGCCCCAACCCAAGCATCAGGCACCTCCATGGGGTCAGGACTGGGCAAGAGGCCAAGCTGGGATGTCAACCCATGGGTAGGCCCAGCTCACCGAGTTTCATGGCTGTGCAGAGCAGGGCATGCTACAGGGCAGTCCCTGAGGCTGAGACTGGTGGCCCCAGTTTGGGATGAAATGGGGTCCTGCGCTGTGGTTAGGGTGGGGGGAGGCTCTGGGGGAGGTGGGCAGGGACAGTCAGGGATCATAGTGCCCTCAGGATCCTGACATTTCCGTCTTCAGATTGTTGTTTATAGGTTCATTGTCCTGCAAACCACTCCAAAAAGAATAAAGGACTTTGAAGACAGAAGATATGCAACTAAACCTTCATACACCTTGCACTCTAGGAAACAATTATTTTGTCAATAAAATTTGAAAATCTAAGTTTGTCCCCTGACAAACTACTAACAGTTGTCAAAAGATGTTGACAAAAAAATCTATTATTACTTTTCTAAAATAGAACAGACTATTACTATTCAATGCAAACTAGTGTCCTCTTTTGCCATGTCAAATGCCCTTGGTTAATTAATATGAGGCTGATTTATTTTGGATTTTTTTTAACAGTTTCTTCAGTTTTCTCACATTCTTTAAGTTTGTTGGCAGTTTCACAGTATAAATTTTGCAGACTGAAAAAGTTTGTCTTCACCTGCCAAGATCTATAAACAGTATTTTAAAAAAATATTTGGGAGGAAAGAATGAGGTAAATGCAGCTGAGTTAACTCTTGCCAATTAGCTTTCTTTGGAAATGTGAAACAATATATGAAACATGAAACAATTGTCACCCAGTTTATATCAAGGTAACCTTCTAATGTGGTTTATACTAGCTAGGTGTCTCAAGCAGGGACACCAAAGACTGGCTAACCAGTCAAATATCAAAAGATGTGTTCTACACGAGGGAACATTTGTTGAGTAAAGGAAGCATTTGCAACACTTGTATAAGCATTAGTGGTTTTTATATTCTGGGCAACCTGTTCCTGGTCTTGATCACATTCATGGTAATTTTTTTTCCCCATATCTAATCACTTTCTTTTTTTTCTTTTGTGCTAATTGGTCCTTTCCTTTTGCTGCACAGCTCTGAAAAGAGTCTGGCTCTGGCTTCTCTGTAACTATCCATTTAATAAGAGAGTCACCTAGATTTGTCCCTTAGCACCTTTCCTGGCGTGAAAATAGCTTTCTCATCCTGTCCATATACACGATGTGCTCCAGCCCACTGACCATCTTGATGACTCTCCACTGGACTCACTTCAGTTTGGTCATCTCTCTCATTTACTGAGTAGCCCAAAACAGACACAGTACTTCAGATGTATTTTCATAATACTCATTGGAACTAAAGAATCACTTTCCTTGACATCTCCTACTAATGCAGACAAGTATACAATTTACTTTCATTGCTGTAATAGCACACTGCTATCTCCTGTTCAACTTGTACATCAGGACCCCCAGCTCCTTCTCTGCAAGCCTTCTTCCAGCCAGTCAGTCCCCAACCAGTTTTGTTGCACATGATTATTCCTCCCAAGGTGTCAGACTTCACATTGCTTTCCTTGAACTTTATGAAGTTTCTATGAGTGTATTTCTCCTTCTGTCAAGATTCCTATGAATTATAGACATGCCTGTCGACGGATCAACAACTCCCTCAAATCTGCAAACTGTGAATTTTTTTTTCTCTATGAACTTCCCATGGACTGACATTAGGAAGACTATCCTCTAGTTCTCCAGTTACTCCTTTTGCCCTTCTTGAAGATGGAGGTAAGATTTGTCTTTTTCAGTTACCAAGACATCTGACACCACAGCCTTTCAAAGATGAGAGAGGTCTCACTACAATGTCTGCAAGCTTCCTAAGCACTTTGGGATGCATTCCATCCAGTTCCATGGGCTTGTGTACATCTGATTTATTGAAGTGGTCTTTAGCTTCATATTCCTGTATTGTAGGTAGCACTTCCAACCCTAGATCTACTACTCATTGTAGGGACTAGGGATGCCAGAGACTTGACTTTGCCTTTAAATATTGAGAAAGCAAAGTCACTTCACAACAGAGGTGTGGCAAACGGACCCACCATTTTTAAAATGTCTTTTTAAGTCGGCTTAAACTACGACTCCCATGAATCATCAGGGACTCTTTCAGAAAACACGAAATCGGAAGATGGAAGCCGTGTTATCAGACTCA